>CM053513.1:57439157-57456086 GCA_028627145.1 Eidolon dupreanum
GTGTTGTTCAAGGGTCACCTGTACATTTTTGAGGTGTAGGGAAGTCCAAAGCAGATTAAATGAAATGTGAAAATTTAGAACTCTCCGAAATGGAGGGGGTTCTGCAAATACAAGAATGACAATACTACTCTATTTGTCGGGGGTGGGGATAGACAGATAGGGATTGAATGTGTGTGCGTGTTTAGTATTTTTAAATGTATAAAGATATTCTTAAATCAATTAGGCATGGGAAAATATTTTTGTTGTAATGTAGCAACTTGAGCACTGAGAAAAATCTAACAGTTTTTTTTTTAAACTATAATTGTTTTGCTTTGCTAATGTAGTACTTATTTTCCCATATGCAAAAATACTTAAGGTCTCAATGGTTACCCTTATCTTAGTATCACTGCAGAGAGATTAGCAATCTGCATCTAAAATCAAGTCATTTAGTTTAGAATAAATGGACAGACATATCTTTGCAGTTAAAAGACACAGTTCCCAGTGACCCAGTTTTTGGCTTATTACTGTCACGGTTCAGTCTAGGTTTTCCAAATACTGTTTCTGTGCTTACTGAGCCAGAGACAGCATTGTTGATTGTGTCAGTTTATCCTTGAATACCTTTAATATGTGAATCCATGCATTCTACTCACCATTTATCACTCTAACCTTCTAAGGCAGATGAAACACAAACATAGAAGTATATTTTGGCTCTTTTATAGGGTCATCAATACCCTGGACTGTATTTTGGTTTTAATATATATTGAAGTTTTTAGAAAGAAAAATGCTTTAAATTGCATTTTTGAAAGAAAATTGTTTTAAAATAAAATTTTAATTCATTCAAAATTTTATATAGATACACACATGATACACACACATACATGCCCTAAAATGTATGCTTTTTATAAGACATCTTTTCAAGAACAAGACCAACCCTGAAAATAATATATACTCACATTTTTGCTGACTTAATGACTGCATAAGTAAATAAAGTACTGATAAAATTAATCAAAATTACATTTAAAAATTAATTGCATACTGTTTAATATTGTAGAATGATATTCTCTATATTACTGCATTTATATTACTTTTGGTTTTCTTTACTATCAAATTTTGATTTTATACAGTTCCTTTTTCCCAGTGTTCTCCTTCTTCATCTTTGCTGCCTAAGCTGGACATATTACTGAAATATAAAATGTAACTTACTTTTTTACTGAAGTAGTTAGTGACATTATACCTCCACCAAATGAATTTTCATATTTTAAGTTTATTCCTGAAGAAGCCTTGTTTGCTTGATTCCTGTACAGTTGCATATTAATAGCATAACTTGAAGTTGATAAACTTGTTATAAATTTTAATCAGAGATTGCTTAACCTGCTTTTAAAATGTTAAGGCCATACTCATTTTATTACACTTCCCAGATGTTTGCATTTTTTTTACAAATTGAAGGTTTGTGGCAACCGTGTGTGGAGCAAGTCTTTTGACATCACTTTCCAACTGTATTTGTTCACTTCATGTCTCTGTCACATTTTGGTGATATTCACAATCTTTCAAACTTTTTCATTATTATTATATTTATTATATTGATCTATGATTAGTAATCACTATATTGATATAGTGATCACTATATTACTGCATCAGTGATCTTCGATGTTTTGAAACAAAAACTCATAGACATAGATAGACAACAGTACGGTGCTTACCAGAGGGAAAGGAGGAAGCAGATGCAAAAAGGGTAAAGGGGTCAAATATATGGTGATGGAAGGAGATTTGACTTTGTGGGTGGTGATCACACAATGCAATCAGAATACAGGTGATGTATTATTGAATCATATACTTGAAGCCTACATAGTTTTATTAACCAGTGTTACCCCAATAAATTTGATGAAATTAAAAAAATTGTTTTGCAGCATTATGAACCACTCCCATATAGGACAGCAAATTTAATTGATAAATGTTGTGTTCTAACGGTTCCACCGACCAGCCGTTCCTTTGTCTCTCTTCCTCTCTTTAGGCTGCCTTTTTCCCTGAGACACAACAATATTGAACAACAATAAATAACTCTACAATGGCCTCTATGTGTTCAAGGAAATGAAGAGTCATGCATCTCTCACTTTAAGTCAAAAGCTAGAAATGACTAAAGCTTAGAAAGGAATGTTGATAGCTAAATATAGGCCAAAAGGTAGGCTTCTTGTGTCAAATGGCAAAGTTATAAGTGCAAAGTAAAAATTTTTGAAGAAAATTAAAAATGCTCCTCCAATGAACACTTGGATGATAAAAGTGAAACAGCTTTATATTTTAGTGGTCTGGGTAGAAGATCAAAGCAGCCATAACATTCCTTTAGGTCAAAGCCTAATCCAGACCAAGGCCCTAATTTTCTTTTGTTATATGAAAGCTAAGAGAGATGAAGCTGCAGAAAAAAAGTTTGAAGCTAGCAAAAGTAAGTTCATGAGACTTAAGGAAAGAAATCATCTCCATGACATAGGTGCAAGATGCAGCAGCAAGTGCTGCTGTAGAAACTGTAGCAAGTTACTAGAAGATGTAGAAAGATGATGAAGGTAGCCAAACTAAACAACATATTTTCAATGTAGACAAAATAGCCTTATATTGTAAGAAGATGATGTCTAGGACTTTTATAGATAGAGAAGAGAAAGCAATGCATGATGGCTTTAGTGCTTCAAAGGACAGGCTGACTCTTGTTATGGGCTAATGCAGCAGTGACTTTAAGTTTAAGCCAGTGCTCATTTACCATTCTGAAAATCTAGATCTCCTAAGAATTATGTTAACTCTACTCAACTTGTGCTCTTTAAATGGAACAACAAAGCTGAATGACAGTGCATCTGTTTTGCAATATTGTTTACTGAATATTTTAAGCCCACAATTGAGACCTACTGCTCGGAAAAAATAATGGCCATTGGGAACAAGTTCTTTAGGACCTGAGTTGTGAAAGGGAAAGTATGAAATAGTTTTAATGAGTATGCCTTGAGTGTACCTCTATGACATTATTAAGTAGATGGCTTTCATTGCATGCATTTTTAATATATATATCTTACCTTGTTTTTTTTCCTCATATCTTATTATCCTATCTGCAAACATTCTCCTCCTTTTGTCCCCCACTACCAATTCAGTGTTCAGAATTTTTTATACACTTTTCCTTAACTCAAGTGTTTGCTGTTAATGATAATTCTGGATGGGAGCCCTCAGAGAAGTACTTTGTAGGAACAAACTTTTAGTCTTTAAGGTCCAAAAGAGACATATCAAAGGCTTCTCAAGATTTAACAACTTCCTTTGTTGAGCTGGCTTGCTTCGGAGTGTAGCTGCTTCTCTGAGAATCATCACATTGTCAAAATTTATTTAAAGAAGATAAATGTCTCATGTGAACCATTTGAAAAGACTACAATTCAGATATTGGTAGTTATTGATCAATGTTTATTTAATAGTGTGGTAATTTCAAAGGAAATGTAATAAAAGAAATCATTATATCTAGCATGTAATTATGGTACCAGATCAATGGACTTCTTTCAAGTTTGGTCTTTGCAAGTTAGAGGAAGAATTTTATGGTTATAAGAAGTTAGGAAGTTCTATAGGCTCTGCTAGTTTCTTCTGAGTGAAAATGAATTTATTATACTATGGTCCAAGTGTAATTCATAATTAAATTTAACCATTCTATTACCAACTAGTAATATGGTTACATATTATATTATCAAATAGTAATATGCTAATATAGATATATGGAGAAATGTCTAAGTTATCCAAAGAAAGTTTTAAAAAATACCTTTATTTAAAGTTTTTTTTTACTATATTAATCAGAAATATGTACCAAACATTTACAATATCATAGATATTGTGCTATTTAATGTACACAAAAACACAAAATAGATACTATGATATTTCTCATTTTACCTATGGGAAAACGGGCACAGACACATTTATTAATTTGTCTTATAAAGCTGAGATCATGGACAGGTTTTTGCTAAGATAGGAACCTCATCATGTTACAGTTTTCTTTAAAAGAGTCAAACTTGATGAATAAGTCTTATCTTTGGCTTTTGTTATCTAGTATAAACCTCGCTGAGCATTACAATTTTTAAAATTTATCCTAATTCTTTTTTTTTACTAATTTTTGTGTTCTTTTTAATATCGTTTTATCCTAATTCTTAACAGCTATTGTCTAATCTTAATTGCTGAATCATAGCATAGTCATTAATTTTGTAAAATTCTTGATTATTGTCTGTTCATTATATTTCTTTTGGATATTGGCTCTTCTTTTGAGACTAGCTTCATGTTATGTTCACTCCTCAGCTTTATCTATTCTATTGGTGAACCCATTGCTGGAATATTTAGTCGTTGACATCATGATTTTTATATTAGTTATTGTCTGAATACTACACTTTTAATAAAAGTACAATGTGACACAATCTGTGACCTAATTCATGTCAAAATTCTGCTTACATTCTTACAATTCTGTTTAGGATTGCAAGAGAACACAGGTCTCAACCACCAATGAGAAAGGCTGAATAACTTACAAAATCGTAATTTTGTTTAACCCATCAAAGAGCTGAGATCATAAGAATGAGTACAAATAAAACGGCATCCCTCACATGTCAATTTGAAATAGCTTAGAGAAGCCTCACAAGGAAATCAGCACTCACTTAAAACTGTTTCCCTTGTTTCCATGGGGTGCCTTTGAGAAAGATTGGAGGTGTGGCAGAACACTGGGGAGAGCCCATTTAGTGGTCCTGGCATGAATGAGATAATTGACTGCTACTGAGGAACAGTTGTGAAATTCTATCCACTTCTCTAAACTCTCTCATGAAGCAAACTCGTAACGTCATTGGGAGGTGGGAAATAAACTCACCCCTAGGAAGAAGGCAAAACCTCATTGTTTCTAAGGTCAAAATATATGCAAAGCCCATCTGCTTCTGGGGGAAGGAAAAGGAAACCCTCTTTCCCTTTGGGACCCACTCAAAGACCCATTAATGCTGGAGAAGGATAGAAGAAAATTTCCTCTGCCCCAGAATGAGTAGTGAGAAATCAGTTTGGGCTCAGGAGTCTATACTGTGAGCAAGCACAGGTCTGATATTCCTGGGGAAAGAACCACAAATTATCTTCCACTCAAGAGTAATTACAGATACAAGCAAAGTTTGGCTTTATGAAGAGGAGGAATAGAAATGCTAAGAAAACTCCAGTCAAGAAGACTCAGGAAAACAGAGATCATCTTAAAACTGAGACCAAACTAGGACAACAGAGAACCCACCTACTTTATACCACAAGCCTACCTATATTACCTTTTCATAATGTTGTTGTGATGTTACATTAGTCATTGGATATAAAGCACAGTATCTTGGGTGCGTGAGGCCTCAAGAAATATTACTACCAATAGAAATATTACAAATGGGAAAATTAATATGAAGTACATATGGTTACTATGGCTACTACTGTTACTACAAACAGTAGTAAAAAATGGAGATTTAGGAGGTTTAGATTGTACTGTAGAGTCAATAACTGTATAACTTAAAAAAAATACACTTTATTTTAACTTTAAAACTCAACAGAAATAATTTGTTTATTTTTCTATGTCTGCTAAAATATGTATTTTATTTAGTTCTCTAAAATTTCTCTAATTTGCATCCTTCATACAAAAAAATCTTTTGGGTATAGAAGGAATGTGGGAAAAATAATATTAGCAAAAATCAATTTAAAAAAGTCTGATCCAGTAATTTAAACAGGCTCTTGTTGAAGTCAGTGTCTTTGAGAGATTAAATCAATATTACGTTTTTCCCATTTTCCCCTTGCTCCTCTCACAGTTGGCATTAGCAATATGAGGAAAAGGCTTAAATGACTGAGGATTCAGGAGAAAGGAGACCTTTCACCTTATTTCCCAGGCTATTCCTTGGGTGCATACAAATAAACAAACAAACAAAAAATATCTGGACTTTAGTAAGGAGAAACTCAAAAGGATTATTATTGCAATAAAGGTTGGATGACTTTTGTGACTGTTGCAGTATTGAAAATCTACCAGGGGATCTGCAAATGAACAAAAGGCAGCAGAACAGGGCTTTTTTTTTTTTTTTTTTTGCAAAGGAGAATAAACAAAGCTAGAAATAATCAGGTGTGGGGGATCGGGATGAGCGGTGGTGTGGTAGGACAGTTGATCAGGGAATATTTTTCCATGAGGTCAGCCAGTTCTCAGGAGAGGCAGCAAAGGAGTTTTTTGGCATTGCAGTCATCAAAAGTGGGTGAAGTTTCAGGGGCCTGGGGAAGGAGAGAAGCCTGACTAAATTTTGTTCCAGTTATTGGGCATTTTGTCCAAATTACTCAGTGGGGGAAAAGCAGTTCAGCTAATCATTTAGGAGACAAAGAATGAAAATTTGGAGAGTCTTTGTCTGGCCTTGTGATAGGTAAAACAGGGGTTACCTGTGAATCATCTAAGTCATATAGGGAAGGGTGGTTTTTGTGGGCAGCCGTTTCTGAGAGCACAGAAGGGCTGAGGAATTGCATGCCTGTTGCTGTTTTTGGGGAGCATGGGACTCTTAAAATTAAACATGTCACTACCAAGTGGAACTTTGCTGGCAAGCGCTGCCAATTTCCACAGTTGGCGAACCTGCAGTCTCCTTTTTCTGAGCTCACTTAGAGTGGAGAGACTGAGGTTAGATGGCTCAGTTTTCTGTTGCCAATGACAGTTGGTGCTTAAGACTGCTGTGTGTCTATGCCAAAAGCTTACTTTGGCTCTTGTTCTAGATTGCCCTTTCCTCAGCAACAATGCTTCAGCCACAAAGAATTACAACTCGGGTCTGCCAATTCTCAACTCAGTATTACACACTAGGAAGGAACTGAAGGGTGCAAGCCAGGAGAGCTGGCTGCCTGACCATACTTATTTACTCTCTTAATTCCTTGTAAACAAAAATGTTGATGGTAGATCACTCTGTACTGTGACTTTTCCCAAAATCTGAATTTTGGAGTCATGAACAGCCTCTTATTTCCACTTTGTTTTCCCCCCAGTTTTATTGAGATATAATAGACACAACTTTGTATTATTAGCTTAAGGCGTACAACAAAACGCTTTTATATATGTATATATTGTGAAATGATTTACCACAAAAAGTTAACATCATAATTTTTTAAAACATATTTTTATCTACACATTATTTAATACATCAAAATACATCAAAAGTATATCATTAAATCCATCAAAAGCACATTCAGACACTCATTAGTTAAAGTCACAATTATTTAAAAGTCTTTCTTAAAATTGTTAGTGCGTTTTGGTTGGTACAGGTGAATATTTTTGTGTAACAGCAACACCAACAAATAAAACCATATCATTGGAAGAGTGGAATTTTAAAAAATTAAACACTGATGAGGTAATGCATTTAATTTGCTCATCATGAAAGTAAATTATTTCTCTTGAAGTAAAAGATAGCTATTTTTTTGTTAAATTTACTAAATATTCAAAATGAAAAAGCCATAGTGATTTAGGAACTAGTTGTTTGAAGAATTATTCCAAACAATACAATTGAAAGAATATTTAATTCAAATTACCCACCAGGGTTACTATTTTTTAAAAGTAATTTATTTGTGGTTTTGCTGAGGAAAATTTTCAAGTTGGAGCTAAGAATTCTGATGTTCATAGTTTTATAATAACAGATATATCATTAGAGTTTTTGACTCTGTTCTCTTTCCAGTGTAAATTGATAACAAAAAAATGGAAATTTATTCTGCCTATTTGTAGCCTTCGTCATATTCAAAGTTAAAAGATACATTTAAATGGTGTGAGTTGGAGAGGATAGCAGGTGATCAGAATTAATTAGGATTGCACATGTGGAAATAGATTTAGAAGTACAAATTATAGGCATCTTCATTGGTGGTTTGTGAAAAATGAAATGCCAGCTTTCTAATTTGCGTATAATTTCTATTCATTTTATGAGCCATTGTAAGGCATTCTAATCCATTCAGTTTAGTGTATTTATCTTAAGGGTTTATTAAGCTGACTAACAAATAGACACATGCTTTTTCTCAGGTGGACAGCATACTGAAGCTAGTAGGTTTCCAAGATGGTTTAGACCCTGGCTAGTTATTTTATTGTTGTACTGTACTCATAGCCATCATTAACCATAAGTGCATATAAGGAGTAATAAACCATGCTATTGAAACATAAAATCCAACATTTTACCTAAAAGTAAAAACAATAATCTATTAGAATGGAATAAGAAAAATATCTGGAGTAGGAGTTAAGCAGCTATTATTGTCTTTTTATATTTTATGTTCTTATTTACTTGCCTTTTTTTTCTAATATACAATAAGCAACATATAGGCAGATTCTAGGTCTTGTATATGTCCTAAAGTTGCATTTAAGGTACCTGGCTTTTTTTTTCCTGTCTGATTTATTAGCTCAATAAATATTTATTGAATTATTCTATCTAAAAAATAACTGATGGCAACTAAAGCATTTATTTGTGAACTTCTTGAGACTTTTGTGAATGAAAGGTACACTACATACATATATGTGCATCTTGCATTAGTGACATTTTGGCTAAAGAGGTCTTTTATAACTCATACTTCCATTTCCATTGCTTCTAAGCATTCTAGTTCTGTGTTTCCTGCTGTATATTGATGTTTTTATGGTCTGCTATAACTATACACTCCCCAGGTTTAACACGAGCCTTCTCATGTCTTTTTTTTTTTTATTGCTATCACCTTAGCTCAGTTGTTTATCACATAAAAATTGGTTTACGGCAACAAACTAAGAACTGATCTCACTGCCAAAAGCAGAGTGCTTTTCTCCATTCTCTTTTCTTGCCATTTGACAATTGATGATGCAATGACTAGTGACATTTCTTATTATATTGAATTATTATTTTTTATTGTCATGTTTTACATATTTGTTTTGTTGGAGAAAGTTTCTTAAAGACAGGTGGAATTTGTTAAATAAACTGATTATTTTATTTCCTTCCTATCTATGAATTCATTTCCTTTCCTTTTGTATTTTCTCTAACATTCATGTAATTTTTAGAGAACACAGTCTCAGCTATGTTTCCATGTTTAATGTTTACTGACATAAGTAGTCTAATTCTTTAAAAGTTTGATTAGAAAATAAGATCTCATCTCTTTTGTTGGCTCTCTCTATGTGTATGTATTTATGCACATGATGTTGAGATAAAGCAATTCATTTCCAACATTGTGTACTTTCATCCTGACAAAATTAGATGACTATTAATTCTATGATTTCATAATAGGATGTTAAAGACAGTGTCATTTCTAATCCTTTCTTGTGTCATTTTATAGAGCACTGTTTGGTATTATGCATTAATAGCTAGATCAAAGTAATTTTAAATTACTTTAGTAATATTATTCAAATAAGACATTGCATATTTTCATACATTTTGCACAGAATATGAAGGTGAATGAAGAGATTTTTTATAAGGATGAGCTTTCCTTTAGGTCAATATATTCCCAGAATCTGAATCTTTAAGATATTCATAAGCTTGCTTTTGAAAAATAAATATATATTTTAATTATACCTATTCTAAAAGACGTGTATTCACTAGGGCCAGGTGGATTTTATGAGGAATGTCCTTGCTAAAACAAATCTAAACAAAGTCTTTGAATATAGAAAGAGACTTTATTAAACTTGTCAGTTTCCAATAAGTATATTCTGGAAAGACTAATGAACACTTAGAACAACGAACAGAAGCAATTCTCTTCTTTAGCTATTAATTTGGTGTAATTGTTAAAGTTAGAAGTTTCTCATGATAAAGTGTCTCTTGAATTTAACCCTCCTTAGTGGTGTGTAATTAGTAACAAATGGTGCCTAATATTTCGGGTTAAATAATGTTTATTAAATGTGTAAATATTTAGCAGGATTTATGTATAACTGGGTAGGCAATAGCATAGATAGATATTGGCATATATCACTGAGAGTTTAAGCAAAACATTAGGATTAGATTCTGTTCTTCTGTGTACTAATCTCTGTGCTATCCCCTTTATGGGATTCAAAATTCTCTAAAACCAATCAAACCTGCTATTGAGAAAATTTCTCTTAGTTACTTTGTATATCTCACCAAGGTTTTTATTTCATATCAAATTCGCTTTTGTTCATGTGAACGTATATTTGTGTCTGTGGAATTTATTTTTTGTTTGCTTTTGGTGGAAAAGATTTTTTAAAATTTTTATTTAAAACATAGTTTCCTTACTTTAATCCCTGGATAGTTTGACCAGTTCTCTCTAGAGAAAAAATTTAGTTGTTATGCACTTGTTATGTGTATATTAGAAGAGTTTTCTTTATAGATAAGTAGATAATTGTAGGACTAGAATTAAGTCACAGGATGTAGAGATAGAGAAACTTAATTGTGTTATTTATTTTACATGTTACATAAGAAAAATAATACTGTTTTGATCATAATAATAACAAAAAACTAGAGCAGGTACTATAAGTTACGCATAGTGTTATCTCATTTTATATTCACAAAGCTCTAAAAGAGAGTTTACTCAAGGTTATCAAGATACAGAGATATCAAGTGCCTGAGTCAGGTCTGAGTTTGCTGATATAACTGCTGGTGCTCATAAACACTGGACAGTCATGATCTTGTTATATGTGAATTACAAAATGTATATTTTATCACTATTTTTTATTTTTATACATTTTATTTTTGCTTATATCAGTAGTATATCTAATTTTATGAGAAAATGACTATACACAAAATAGGCACTTAATATGTATTTAAAATGTTAAGAATATTATTAATTAAAAATTAATTTAATTATATCTCTAGTGATGTTGCTTGATATGGATAAATATAATGAAATAATTTCATAATAAATTTTATATTCTTGACTTGGGATGAAGCACAAATAAAGTTTCATAATTGAAAAAATAACAAATATCAAACTATTTTCACATATACAGAAAATGTGGTGTATTTAAAAATTATTTTTGTGGTAGTAGAGCACTGAAAGCATTCATGTGGAATCTATTTCATTTTAGAATATATTTCTAACCAAGCAAACCCAGAATTCTTCCCATGAGAGAGAGTCTGGATCAAAGAGACTTCTTACTTCAGTTTCGTAAACCACAAAAATATTTGGAACACATTTTAATCTCCCCATGTTCATATAATCTCCCCAGTAGGTTTACTCTAACACTGACCATGTGATTCTTGGCCATTGAGAAAAATATCCTTTCTAAGATATGTAGTTGGTTGCTATGGGAAAATGTTCAAAATTCATAAAAGCAACATATTTTCCCAATTATACAATGAAAAGAATAAGGTAGGAAACCTTTGTTGTATAAATATATAAAAAAAATTTTATGTAGCAGAGGAATTGCAGTTAGAGAGGATGATAATGTCACATAGCTATTGAGACAGAGGAATTGACATGACCATCTTTTCAAGACATACAAATAGTGTTGGAAATATACAAAATTAAGTGACCTGACTGAAACATAGGCAATATTGAATGAGATCAGAATACACACAGACACCATGACATCTGAATGAAGGATTTCACCAGGTTCACCTGTCATTTAAAGTGGTTATTGATTGCTTATATTTATAAAATATAATGTAATATAAAATAACAAATTATAAAATATACTAACTCATGTAGGTTGAGATAATTCTAAGTTGAAATTCAGACTAATTATGTGGAATCATTATTATCTGACCTGACTACCTCTTGATGAGTGGGTAAGTTTGGAAGAGGAAGAAACTTCAAAAGAACATAGTCTTATGATTTTCTGGTAAGATTTGGAAGAATTTTAGATAGTACTCAGTTCCATGACACATACAACTACACTTAGACGTGCTAACTTTGATATGACTATGAATCATCATTGTTGCTAAATAAATTAGAGAGTTTTAATAAATGTATATGAAATAAAACTTAATTTTATTTAAAACTATTTAAATTTAATTTTATTTAGAACTATATATTCCTTCGACAAACATTACTATGCACTAAATATATAATTTATTTCAGCTAAATTGTAATAAACACCATATCCTTATATTAATATTAAGTATTTTGAAAATAAATCTTTACAAAGTGCGCATTAAACCAAAATGTGCATTGCATATTTTTTATTCTCCTTTAAAACTGATACTGATTCTAATTTCAAAAGGACTGACATACTTTTTAATTTATGCACATTTTCCTTTATCTTCATTTATTCTTTTTTTATGATGTCTGTAGTCACTGATTCTGGTACATCATGACCCTCCTTTGAGTTATACCCTACCTTTGAAGACTTCAGTCTGCTGAGATTTAGAAAAAGAAATAGTCCAACTTCTTATATATTAATGAGCAGTTATGAAGTTCTGAGTGAAGATTTAGGCCTTACGTTGAATAGACTTCATACATCAGACTTGAAGTAAAAGTTCAGCAGTCATCACTAAAACTGTAAAGGAATTCCAAGCACTCGATTGAAAAAGGAAAAGTTTCATTTAGGTCATTTCTGGTATTCTTTCCAGAGACAATGCATAGAACCTCTTTTTTGTTTGATCTTTCAGATTCCTACCATGTCTATTTCTGTCAAATAAAATTTTTGGAGTTAGATTTTAGAATTCTTATCTCATAGATTATATGACTAAAATGATGGTAATATAATTTGGCAATTATGTTAGGACAGTAAGTAGGAACTGAGACTTTCCTTGGCTAACTGGGATAGACATATGGTTACCCCACCTAAAAGTGACATGCATGTTAAAAAAATCCTCTGTGTACGTGGATATGAGAAAATAAATATATATATATAATTTGTAAAAGTGAATGAACTAATTAAATTTATTTTCAGCATCTAACTCATTTGTCTCTTGTTTCCTAAAAGTGGCTCAAAAGGAATAAAATAGTTTATATTACATTTCCCTTTTGGTTTTCTACCTTATATTAATATAAGGAAATCATAAATCCTTTTTTAGACCTTACTTCAGAAGACGTAATTTGTCTTCTTTTACACATTGAAGCAATAGTTTGAGGTGAAACAACTGGATAGTATAAATTTGTTTTAGGGAAAATAAGTAATTTCTTTAAGTCTTTGTTGTCAACCTTAATGTTTCATGATAATTCCAAAGCTTCTTTGAACACTTAAAAAAGGGCTTTGTGATTTTTCCTTGGGAATACCACTTAGTAGGTGCCAAAACGTTCTTAGCAGGCAGTAGCTAATTTTCATTTTAATGAAGCTAATCTTTTCAGAGTAGGAGAACATAAGCTTTTACCATCTGTGTATATCCTGCTTACTTTAACCAGGTTGGAGAAATCTAAAAGAAGGTCTATGAAACAAAAAACTAGATGTTGTTCAACACCAGCCTTAACTACCTGAAAGCACTAGTATTTTAAACATAAAATATAAATAGGGAGGATGTAAATGTTAATGTATTAGCCTATAATTTTCTTTAAACTATATCTTCATAATTTAGATCCGATGATCTTTTAGAACATTATTTAGGATGGTTTTTTGAATTAAGATTTTATTGCAGGACATCTGAAAATCTAGCTGAGTTTTTTCGTAGAGCATAAATACTTAAAGCATGTTTCAAGAACCAGAAGTTACACATATGTAGTACTTCTTAACCTTTCCCTCTCTTATAGGCCATCACTGATTACTTCCCTGCACAATCCTTGTTTCTAGCTTTTGTTCTGATGATACACATTTAAACCTCCCCATTAGCTTCTATTTCACTGTCTGCAAAAGTTAAGTACCTTTCACTTTATGGTGGTGTCTAAATTTTAACTCATTAGAAAAAGGTTTTTAAAGAAAAAGGATTATGACATATTTTTGTTATTTCAGGAAAGAGAAAATTCTCATTGCTTTCTAAAAAGTCACTTCCTAATCTGATGCTACCTAAGTAATAAATACAACTACAAAACTAAACATTTACTACAGACTTAAATTAAAAAACGAATTTAGGATAGCATAAGCTCAATGAAACTAAAAAATGGAGTAAAAGATGGTAAGTGTCTTATGACTCAAAATAAAATGAGATACATAGAAGATGAAGGAAGGCAATAAGAAGAGGGAGTGGGGAGATAGAGATTATAGGTAAGAATAAAATATAGGAAGGAATCCTACATTTGCACATTTTAGTTATTTTTGCTTTAAATAGCCTTATAAGGTAATAGGAGATAATATAATTTGAAAATAAAGAACTATTATTATTAAATGGGTCCAAAGTCAGTTCACAATTGATTGCAAAAGAGTGAATTTTAGTAACTTATTTAGACATAGTGAACTTTGGACATTAAGGGCATATACATGGATCAATTATGCATAAACAACAAAGATAACAAAACATTATACAAAAGAGAAATTTGCTAAATAGTTGAAAATAATAAGATGGTTAATATTACAAGATTGTTTGCTTTTCACAATAATTCCCTGAAGAATATTTTTTAAAAAGGAATTGCTCTAATAGATTTAATTGATTTAAAAATTATTAATTGTATAATAGGTAGACTAAGGATAAATAAATAAAACAAGACAATCAAAAGCTTTTTAAACTATGAATCTGTCAGGCACAAAGGTAAAACATCTTTGAAAATATTATGCTAATTGATAGGGAAGTATAATTCCATTGATATGCAAAAATCAATTCTGTAAATGTATACACATATTTCTTCAGATCCTCTCTTAGTTTTCAGGCATTTTACTAGGATTTGCTTACCTTTGTTTCTTTTATTAACAACCTTTATCCAGGAACATAGTTATACTTTTCTAGCTCAGTGTTCTTCAAGTCAACATTGTTTTCCACATCTCTTATTTTTTCCTTCATAATTTCTATTTTTGTGCTTTGTTCTGTATTTTAAGCTATTTATTCCATAAATAATAATAGTGTGAAAATTATGATGTCAATAGTAATATTTCTTTTCTCACTAATAGCTGAATTTTTTTAAAAAATAATATTTATGTACATTGTAGATTAAATAAAAAGTCCGTTCAATCTCTTTGAATGCTCTTTTTATTCAGACTGTTACTTGACTTCTCTAGCAACTCTATTTCATTTGGAGCTAATCTTGTTTGTATGTTTTATTTATTGTCTCTCTCTTTAACTGCTATTACTGTACCTACCCACACTCTAATCAGGTTGTTGGGATGCTTTAAGAAGCTAAATCCTAAAATTAGTGGAAATTCGCTCTGGCTCTGAAGGGGTATCAGTTCAATCTCTGTCTTCTCCCAGCACCAGGAGGAATCCGTCCACTCCACAAAGATAGGCAACTCTGTCTCTAGATTATGGAAAACAATGATGAACACCTGGTTTGGCAGCAACTCTGGGGCCACTGAATCCATAAGATCTTTTGGGTGAATGTTTCTTAAACGACTTCTTTAATTCATTAGGGCCTCCCAGTATTACTCATGCTCACCTAAAAGAGCTCTCTTTTTTATGATTCATTCATATTCTGTTTTAATTCCCTAGTCTTCCTGCTCAGGTTCCCATTCTTTCAGAATAGCAAAGAGTTGCATACTGTTTTTCTGAGTGCTAGTAGAAATGTAGCGCTATATCAGATGTTCTAGCCCTGTCTACCAGTCCCAGACAATGCTTCCCTCAGGAGTGCTGGTTAATTGAATTAGAATAGGGAGGGAAGGACAGCAGGAATGCATTGAGGAATTCCCAATGATTTAATTTCAGAAGTATGTTTTAATTGACAGTAATTAGGCAATAATTTACTTTTTCTATATTAGAAGCAATAATAGAAGTCTAGGGTAGCGAACTATTGTAAGGCAAGAAATGAAGTGATTACTGGCATCTGGGATAGGCTTTGGCACAGGAGGCACAAGGGCGGTGCTGAGCATGTGACTTTACAGGGAGTTCAGCTTCAGTCTTCTCCAAAGAAATGATTACAAGGTACAAAGACAGTGTCACACCAGTACCATCTCACCATGCCTTCTCTGTTACCAAAATTCTGTAAGCTCCTTTAGTACCCTCTGAGATATGTGTCATTTCAAGCTTCAGTGAACAAAATGCCAACAGCCTCCGCTCTCACCCTGTGTGGTCTTCGGATTGCCCAGTTTGGCAGCAAGGCTAGGGTCCAATAACTAGTCACAATGGAACTGTTGTGGGTCCACATTGTCATCTATGCTTAAATTTTTCTCTTGCTACAGTTTTAAAATTTTACCCTAAACAATAAATGATGGCTTACATATGTTTGATTGTGATTAATATAACAGTGAAGACAAATAAAATAATCAGAAGATATATGCAGCAGCCTGATAATTTTGTTTCTAGATGTAGACATAGAATCTTTTCATAGTTTAAATTTTTGAACTTATTTTCATTCTCAATTATAGTATAGTTTTGATTTTTCTCTTCTATATGAGTTTTAAGAAAAATAGCTTACTAATATATATGTACCTCTTTTTGGTAATTTCTTTGGAAATTTTCTGTTGGATAAATTATAAATTAAATAATCAATGTTTCTTTCTAAAGAGCTGATTTAGTTAAGAACCAAGTGATCATACTGTTACCATAAAGTGAGAAACATTTAAAGTATCTAAGAACGAATTTCTATTACGGTAAGAAAGTTTTCATTTCTACTTTATAAATTCAATTAATGTTAGAATCACCTTGTCTGCTTACATTAGTTGAGAAATTACATGTAACCTGAAAGCTTTATTAAAAATTATCACCCATTAAAACTAATATCAAACATTCCACAATTATTAAAGTTTAAAAAGCAAACATTCTTGAAGATTTTTCTACAGATGGTTTCTACCCTAGTTAAAGATGTTGCCACACTAAAATCAAACGGATAAATATAAAAAGAGGAGTTAGCACAAAGGTTTATTTTGATGCTTCCAGATAATCTTATTAAATATAACACAAACATGCACCTACTTGATACATTGGAAAGGAATGTTTTAGGGGTGTAGGAAATATAGGGAACTGTGTCTAATAGATAAAGAGTTTCCATTTTGCAAGATGAAAAAAATTTGAGATATTGCACAACAATATGACTACA
>CM053513.1:57456586-57477392 GCA_028627145.1 Eidolon dupreanum
GTATCTTAAACAGAAATAGATGGATCTTATGTAGAGTTCAACATTTGAGAGCAATCAAGAATAGTTACTAAATTTTTGACATAAGCAATTGTATAAATGATGATGCTATTTAATAATCAAGAAAACTTGGGGGAAAAGTATAACAGTAAGTTTGTCTGCATCTCAACAGAATATGAATTCAGTAAAGGTATGGCCCTTGGCTTATTCTTATTTGTATCTCCAGTACAGTGCTTTACAAAAGTAGGCTTTTAATAAACAGTAATCATCTCTGGATCTTAATCAACACCAGGTATTGTCAATATTTTTATTCTTAGAATTCTTCAGCCTATCTTCATTCAACAGATATAATGGAGTGTGCTAAATTCACTGAGGCAATTACATTAATGAAAAAACAGACTGAAATTCTTGCTCTCATGGAAACCATGAGCTTATATCCTAGTGGAATGATTTATACAATAAAAATAAGTAAATAAAAGATATAGTGTAATAGATGGTGACAAGCACTGAACAAAAATAGAACAAATGCAGTCGAGGTGAGAAGGGCATTGCAAATTCACAGGATGCACAAAAGCATTGAAATAGCAGCATGCTTGGCATATTCTAGGAACAGCCAAAGACCAGTGTGACTGGATCAGAGTGGAAGAGTTGAAGTAGTTGAACATGAATTCCGAGAGGTAAGGAGGGGCCAGGTTATGTAGACTCAAATTAGCTACTATACGAATTTTGACTTTTAAGCTGAGAAAAGTGGGAAAGAATTGAGATTTTCAGCAGAGAAATGGCATATTATGATACATACTTTAATAAGATCTCTCTGGGTGCTGTGCCAAGAAGATACTGCTTTTGGGGTACAGAGTTGGGGGAAATAAGCAAAACAGCTACTACAATAATCTAAGAAGAGAGAGTGGTAGCCCAGACCAAAATAACAGTGAATCTTGGGAAACATCATTAGGACTGTGGATGTATTTTGAAGTTAGAACGTATAAAATTTGCTGATATGCAAGTTTGCAAAAAGCATGAGGAAAATACAAACTTACAAGGTTTTGGGCTTGAACAAATAGAACATGTATTTTTATTTATTGATTTCAAGAAGAAAGTGGGGAACATGAGGAGCTCATATTTAGACCTACTGAGTTTGAGATATCCATTGGACATCCAAGTGTAGGTAATAGGGCAGCATCATCTGCATGAGATTGTAATATAGGAGAACTATCCATGCTAGAGTTAGGAATTTGGGAATCATCAAAGTTTATCTGTTTTTCAAGTTGAAAGACTAGGTGAGATCATCAGGGGTTTATAGAAGGAATTCCTTGGACAGATCAAAATTAATAAATTGTAGGGATAAGGAGGAGCCAGCAAAAGAGTATGCTGTTAACAAAAACCAGAAGAGTGTAGTATATTGGAAACCAAGTGAATACTATCTTCAAATGAGGAGGAAGTGAGCAACTATATAAAATACTGATAATTAGGCTCACAATAAGATTGATCATCCAGTCTAGTACACTTGAGAGTTAAAAGGAGCACTTTTAGTTTTATCTGAAAAATGGACACAAAACAGTACTGTTCCAGGCAAACTGGAATGTGTAGTCCAGAAGAGATATTGGAAGTATGAAGACTAAGAAATAATCATTACATTTGGCAATGTTTCCACATTATCTTGGTGATATTTTTACACAGTTATTTGAATAACATAAATCTGCCTAACCAACAAAACTGTCAGCTCCTTGAAGGTAAGGATCTCACCTACTTTCATTCACTGCTGTGTTCTTGATTTCTTGCATAGTGTGTGATAGTATAGTAGGCACTCAAAAAAATATTTAATGAAATAATGGGTGAATGAATGAATGATAAACATATGGAGGGAAAGATTTTTAAAATGTGCTACATATGAATTTAATGTATTATGTGGGATTCTGATTAACAAGTATAGTGTGGATTAAGGAATTGGTATTAATTTTGAATTAGAATTCAAAAATAAGAACTTTAGATCTGATGTCAGGAGATCAAACTCTCTGTCCATTTCATCACTTTTAGTTGAAACTTTAGAACTGCAGAACATAGAAAGGTCATTGATGTGCAGATACTTCTCAAGAGAAGACAAGAAATCAAAAGCCCATAAACAGAATTGCTTTCTTCTTGTGAAGCTGCTTGTATGGGTCAACTAGTAAGTGCTACTTTACCCATGCAACTTAAATTTCAAATAGTCAGGATTATTTAGTATTCCATATATTTTACTCTAATTCTCTCATGTTAAATTCTCATATATAACTGTAATTTGACTGAACAATTTATTGTATTATCAATTGAGATAAATGTAAGTTTGTTGATTTATTATTAGCAGTTAGAACAAGCAATTATTTGATACTTCTATGTTCCAAGTACTGACTTAGGTAATTTACATATATTACTTAATTTTAAGATATTTTATAATTTATTCAAACTACACTAAGAGAGAATCTACTATTTTAATTCATTTGAACTAAACAGAAAGAGGTTCTGCTATTTTCATATGCTATGGAGATCTAAATCTGCTATATTCGTTCAAGTTTAAGTAGATTTACTATTACCACCGTAGCTAGCTGTCATGTCCTAGCTGACCTCATATGGTCTTCCAATGAGGAATGATCATATTAAAATCTTTGATATTTTTATAAAAATGATACTTCTATAACAGTCACTATTCACAGAGACTTTGTGACCAAAAAAGACAGAGTGGGCAGTAGTCCTTTACACATTATACATGTTAAAACTGTACTTTGCTCTATGACTGCTGCTGCTGCTATTTGTAAAACCCAGCTCTGCTTGATTCTTTGCCTTTTAGTCACAAAGCCTGCCAGACTCCTTTGATCATAAAGTCACCCAATGCTTACAGTCATGCTTCAGATTGGTCTGTCTGCTTCTCTTCTTTCTAAGTAGTGATTTGGAGGTTTTGGTTCAGCATGTATATAAAGTATTTCTTCTTCCTACTCTATTTGCAGCTACCCCATTTCAGATCTCTATTCAGCAGTGTCTTGCATTACTGATTCTCTGCAAATGCCCTTATAAGCAGAAATATCAAGCCGAGAATAATATAGGTTTTTTGGGGGGCATAGTCAATACATACACTATTATTGCATTTTACATATATTTTATAATTATGTATTATAATTTACAATTTAATTACAGTTTATAATTTTAGTACAGAATTCCACTGTGAGGTTGAGAAAAGATTACTGTGCTATGATAAAGTTGTGTTGTTCACCATTTTTTATGCCTGTTTCCATATAAAATTCACCCTCAAATCCAATTAGCATGAATGTCTAATAAATTGTGATCACTGTAGTACCATTCTCATTTTTCTTAAAGTAAAACCAGTTTCTAATTAAATTATCTAATTAAATAGACAATATAGAAGGCAAAAGTTATTTGTCATTAGAGGGATAAAAAAGATTATGTGGTATCACTATAACTTTACCCCTTAGGATCTACTCTTTAACTTTTTATTACAGAGAGATTGACTTTCAACTGTGGACAATCTCAGATCCTAGCAATTGTAATAAAAATGGATTCTAAAAGATCAGGAAGTCCAGTGATATAACTACAGACAGATTGATTCTATATGATTAATTAGGAGTCTTTCATCTAATTGTTGAGAACATTTCATATTTATTCTGGTTAAAGTTTACCTGAGTACTGTAGAAGTATAATCACATCAAGGTATAGCTATTTCAATCTTATTATTTATGTAGCACATATTTATTGAGTACCCACTGTGTATAAAGCATTCCTCTAAATGTTTGGATACGTACTGTGATTAACAGACAAAAAAACGAATACTGCTCCTTTGTTTGTTGATGTTGTCTATGTTTGTGATTCAGTGTAGGCAAATTATTCTGATACTATTTGTCAAGTTTTAACTTTCTCAAGATGCTTAAAAATTTTACATGAAAATATTTTAAAAATTAAATTTTCTTCAGCCTCTTATAAGAGATTTTTGTATACCCAGAACCACTACATTTTGCCTTTCTTAAGCCATGGCACATATATTTTTGATAGAACATTTAGTTTTCTCAGATGCACATAGAAAGAAAAATCACAGGAGGCCTGTAGTTCTCATCTTTCTTCTTTTACAACTCAAATTTTATTTGGAAATGATATGCTTGTAATGTTCCAAGTATGCTATTGAGAATCAACTTAACTGATTCTAAAGATTAGTTAGTACTTTTGTTTTAATAAAATTCATTTGATGATAAAATACCATTTTCCTTATAATTTTTGACCTTTTGGTTTATTCTGTCATCTATGTTGTATGAGATATTCTTTATTATATAACAATTCTTAGAATTCTAGGAAAAATGCAGTAATTACTTCATCAAATTCTAAAGATAAATGGCACCTTTGTTTCAATAGTGTCATTAAAACAAAACATTTTTGTTGTAGGCAACTAATGATTTTCAGCTTTGACACAGACTTGACCCATCTCCTTTAGTAACAGCACCCCTATCGTTTCAAATTACAATCAGTTGAAAATATTATTTTAATGATATCAGATTGGAAGTGAGCCCTGTGCGGTTTGACAGCTGTGCTCTATATTTAAGCTCAGTTAAAGCTCACTTTGAAGCAGCATGTCTTTGTAGCCATGAAGCTTCTTAATACTGTGGCATGTCTGTGATTGTGCATCAATCATGGTGGCAGAAAGCCATATTCCTCCTTCAGGGGAGATGCTTTGGAAGCAGGTAATGAGATGAGTGTTGCCATGTGTCTGTTACTGTGCAGTCTTCCTGTAGTTTAAAGTCCCTTCTCAGTTCCTATTGGCTCCCTACATTCTCTTTCTTTTTTTCTATACTTCCTAGGAATATTGTTTGCTCTTCTTCCTTTGTCAAATTGCCATTCAGCACTGTCTTTTTTAGGGTCTTACTATTCCTAAAAATAAAATCACAGCTCCACTTCCCTCCCCATTTTAAGGATGTGACAAGTATGCATCATAATGAGATTAAGAAATTGTACAGGAAAATAAATAGAGGAACTTAGATTATAAACATGCCGGAGTAGTTATGTATATACAAAATATTTTTCACTTTGTGTAGTTTTATTCTTGGTTTGTTTAACAATAACTCATTTGCTACTTATTGGATGCCTCTTAGGCTTACCCATCTTTTCATCTTTCAAAGGCAGATTCATTGTGTAGTACGATCTATTTTCAAGCTTCATTCTCCAATAGAATCCCTCAGTGAGATGGTTCCTTCTCTTATAGCATATAGTCCTGAAGATAAATTTAGAGAGAAACAACAAATAAAAAATATTTTCCTCTTATTCATATTTTCAATACTACAACCACATAGTTAATATTTCTCCATCTCCCTCCAACCCCTTGTGTGAATTTGTGTCTGTGTGTGTTTATGTGGGTGTATATGTATGTGTATGCATGTGTGTGTATATGTGTCTCTTCTCTCTTCTGTCTTTTTTCCTGTTCTCTTTTTCTTTCTCTTGTCCTTTCATAATAGATTTGGGTTCTTCAGTGGATTATTTGTTTGAAAATTCTTACAGTTTGAAGTTAGGATAAAGGTTAACTCAATAGGCTTATTATACTATACTGTAATTTCAATTCTGACCCTGCCAGGATGCAAATGTTCAGACTATCTCTGCAGCAAGACCTGATTTGCTAGGCACAAATTTAAACCTTATAAGGAAAAACCTCAAGATAGTGTAATTGGTTGAGTTCTGAAGCTGCTTGTTGATAAAAGTTTAACAATGTTTAAAAGCAAGCAAGAAAAAAACACTATGTGATTTCACTTTATGAGGTCTGTAAGTAATCATATTTATAAAGACATAAAATAGAATAGTGGTAGCCAGAAGCATGGGGGAGGGAGAAATGATTAAAAGATTTTTTTAACCACAATTATAAACAAATAAACAAACAAGCATTGACCTATAAGGAAAAATTTATTTCTAAAAGCATAGTCACCTATTGGAATGTGACATCAATTTTTTAATTACTTTATTTCTCTGAAACTCATCCAGACTATAAAAGTCTTAGAAGATAACATAGGAAAAAAACCTAGCTGGCCTTGGATGTGATGATGCCTTTTTATGTACAATACCAAAGATATCATCCATGACTGACATAATTGATGAACTGGACTTTATTAAAATAAGAATAATTTGCTCTGTGAAGAACAGTGTCAGTAGAATTAGATGACAAGCCAAAGACAAAGAGAAAATATTTACAAAATACACATCTGATAAGGGACTATTATCTAAAATATTCAAATAATTCTTAAAATTCAACAATAAAAATAGACACACCCAATTTAATAATGTGCCAAAGACCTTATACATATAGATTATAAGCATATGAAAAGATCTTCCACATTATATGAAATCAGAGAAAGGCAAATTAAAATGATGAAATACCACTATTCCTGTTAGAAAATACAGAATACTAGCAACATAAAATGTGAGGGTGTAGAGGGATAGGAACTCTCGTCATTGTTGGTGCAAAAACAGATAGTGCAGCCACTTTGAGAGACATTTTGACAATTTCTTACAAAGCTAAACAAAACTCTTATCATAGTATCCATCCATGATATTCCTTTGTATTTACCCAAAAGAGTTGAAAGACTTATTTTCATACAAATACTCACACACAGATATTTATTGCAGCTTTATTCATAATTGCTAAAACTTGAAAGCAACCAAAATATCCTTCAGTAGGTGAATGGATAAATTGTTTTATCTAGACTTTGGAATATTATTCAGTGCTAAAAATTAATGGGCTATTAAGACATGAAAATATATGGGGGAACCTAAAATGTACTTTACTAGGTGAAAAAAAGTCTTTTGGTAAAAAAGGCTACATACTGTACGATTTCAACTATATGACATGCTGGAAATACAAAATTATGGAGACAGTGAAAATATCTTTTATCGCCTGCAGTGGAGTGTGTGGGGGAGGGGATAGTGGTAAGATAAATAGGTAAAACAAAGAATTTTTTAGGGCAATGAAAATTCTGTGTGTGATATAATAATGATGAATATATGTAATTATACATTTTTTTCTAAACCCATAGAATGTACAACACCAAGAGTGAAGCTTAAGGTAACTGTGGACTTTGAGTGATTATGATGAATCAATGTAGGTTCATCCTTGGTAACAAATGTACCGTTCTGGCGAGTATCGTTAATATATGAGGCTGTGCATGTGTGGGAGCAGAGAGTATATGGGAAATCTCTATACCTTCCTCTCAGTTTTGTTGTTAACCTAAAACTGCTCTAATAAAATGAGGAATCAAAAAAAAATTCAGGGAGAGGGTGAAATGGAGAATCAGACTGACAACAAAGCCTTAGAAAGTGGGAGTAAGAAAAAGAGATTACATTTTCAAGAAGTTTGACGAAGAAGTGAAAGGAAGAAATGGAGCTATAGCTTTAGATTATGAGACAAAGGGAGAATTATATTATATTATCCTCTAAAACTTTCAAGTCTTTCCCATTCTAGGAGGGGAGAATATGGGAAAGAGGAGAATTTGAGCAATGTTCTAGAGAAGGTTGGTGAGATGTGCTTAAAATGGGACTTTAACTCTTAAAAAAGTTGGTGAGAATGAATGTATCTTTACATAAATTTATAGATTAGGAGAAGGAAAGTTAAGGAAAATGATGCTTTCTGACCACAAACTTCTCAATGAAGCACTCAAAGTTGCCTTTTTTGCCAGTCATTTGTTGAATACAAGTTTGAAATACACACAAAAGAAAGTAGAAGTAAATCTTAGAGATGGTAAAAAGTTAATCGGTGTGTTAGTTTCTTTTTGCTGCTATGACCATAAATTTAGTGATAAAAACACAATTTTATTACTTTAAAGTTATGTATTTCAGAAATTTGACATATGTCTCACTAGCTAAAATCGAGGTGTAAGTAGGGCTCCATTCTTTTCTGTACTAGGCTCTAGGATGAAGCCATTTCCTTGTCTTATTCAGCCTCTACGCTGAAATGACAATGACCCTTAACAATGACCCTTCTGTTTCCAACTTTCACATTTAAAGGACCCTTTTGATGATATTGTATGTACCCAAATAATATAGGATAATCTCTCTGTCTTAAAGTCAACTGATTAACAACTTTAATTCCTTCTGCTACCTTCATTTTTTTTTTTTTTTTTTTTGCCATGTAACCCAACATATCCACAAGGTCTAGGATTAGGGAGTGAGCATCTTTGAGGCCATTATTCATCCTATCATGATGACCAATGTTCAGGGTCAAGCTGAATTTAGGGACTATAAATTGAGATGATGCTAATCTTGGAAATGGATGTTTATACACCATGATAAAGGAATAGAGAAAATTGGTTTTAACATGGATTCAGAGTGCAGCTCTGTGGTTTTGGTGAAAGGAGCACACAGGAGAATAAGATGGCAATGAGAGAATACACTGCATAATGAATCATGGTGTCCAAGCCTGTTAGCAAAAGACATTAGACAAAGAAAAGCCTGATACTACAGGGGGTGAGTGTGGGGTAGCAAATGGAGGGAAAAAAAAACTGATAGAATTTGTGAGATGTAAAAGTAGCTATGACATATGTAAAGAAATGCAAGAGCCAGAAAGATAATATTCAAAGAGAAGGATAATTGAATCTTAGGATATCAAAGTTAGTTTAGTTCAGGCCAATGACAACTTCCAGGACATAATCATGGGAACAGGTAGTTAAAGAACAGTGGGAATAATGGTTATTGAAATGGAAAAGTTCAAATATTTGTAAAGTTATGATGTTGGATGGTCAATTCCTATGTACCCTTAAGTAATTTAGGATGATGACTGACCCTGCAGTAGAAAAGTTGTGAAACTGGTAATAGTTCCACAATTATTGAGGGAAAACAGTCAGGTAAGTCATCAAAAATGGAGGTATTTTAGTAGAGGTATAGCTAGATAGTATGAGAAAATAAAGAAGCAGGAATTTGTTCATGAATATAGAAGAATTCTGGAAGCAGCTTTATGGAAAGCTTCTTCTACCTCCTGGCCGTGAAATATGTAAAAGAAATGAGAATAAGGAGACAGTCCTGAAGAGAGTTGCAGAAGTTTCGAACTCTCCCTTGGTTTAAGTTTTATCTAAGGCCCAGTAATGAAGATGCAGAGACATTTATTTATCATAGAATGACATTCGAAAAGGTCCAATGGAAAGTATTGAAAAGAATGACTGCATTAGAGGTTTTATCAGGAGCCAGAGAGAATTATAGGGCAATATTTCATGCTGGTGAAAACATGAAGGAGTTAAAGGGCTAAGATGTTTAACATTTAAGTGATGGCAAAGTATAAAAATAATGTTTTCAAAAAGAATACTATGATAAGTTTACAATAGCATGAATGAAAGCAGAGGTCCTATAGATAGCAGGAAGCTGATGAAGTTAATAGTCAATGGAATCTTTCGTAGATGCTACAGAAAGTGCGGGAGTAAGTCTCAGTCAGAGGTCTCATCTAAAGGGAATTTTCTGTAATTACCTTATATTGTTGGAAGAGAAGGAGGGAGAAAGAAGGGAGAGAGGGTGGGAGAGAAGGAAGGAAGGAAGGAAGGGAGGGAGGGAGAGAGGGAGGGAAAAAAAGAAGGCAGGTTATTTGGTTATTTCCCAGGGTTATAAAAAGAGTGAATTCATCCTAGAGTGCTTTCAACACAGCCCCTTATCCGTTATTTCTACAGAAGGACATTACAAAGCCAAAAACTTTGATAGTTGTTTTTTTAAAAACTAACATGCAAGCCTTAAGTTGGGTCAATCCAGCATTAAACTAAATTAAGCACCTATCCAACTGGGCACATCAGTATATATACATACTTTCATCTTTCGAGATCTCCCTTTTAAAATTGTCATTCTTTCTGTTTTTTTTTTTTCTAGATAAGTATTTGTTCACATGGAGTGATAAGGATGTGACTGAGAGACAAAAAAAGACTCAAATAAAAATATCAGTAAGAACCTGCTTTGAAGAATGGCATAAAGCAATGGGGTGTATGTCTCCCTTTGTAGTTACAGTCT
The DNA here is from genome assembly GCA_028627145.1 of Eidolon dupreanum. Taxonomy (NCBI): domain Eukaryota; kingdom Metazoa; phylum Chordata; class Mammalia; order Chiroptera; family Pteropodidae; genus Eidolon; species Eidolon dupreanum. The sequence continues at coordinate 57,466,577 of CM053513.1, forward strand.
ATCACTCCTAAAGTAATCTCTGTGTGTCTACTACAATGAAAGAGAGAAGTCAGCTTTCACAACCCCTTACAATGTGAATAATGAATTATAAATGCTTCTGATCACATTAATGTACTAAGAAAAGTGAATAGAGCAAGGACAGAATTTAAAAAATAATTTTCATCAGATTTGCAAAGTAAACTTGAAGTTACCAGGGCTATTTAATACATTCTGCACAGGGTAGGTATTTTAAAATTATTAATTAATAAGGTGATAATTATATTCCATTTAATATGTGCTATATATATGTAACTTAAGAGGGTTTGGACATATTCAAAATTTTTTTAGCTCTATATAGAAGAGTTAGTAGGAAGAGGAAGAAACAGTATTGCAAATTAGAATGGGAGCGGTAGTCATCTGAGATGCGAAAATAGCTGAAGCATTAAATGAACATTTCCAAATACATTTACAAGGGAGAACATTTATGACTACCTATTCTATATCAGGATCACTATGACAAAGGTAATAAGTAAGACTGAAAAAATTCAAGTCTATTTTCCTAACTTGGTGTGTTAATAGCATATGAAAAAGCTCTAAAAATTTTGATTAGGTTTAAGTGCATTTCTCTTTATGTTTCATGAGTAATTGAAAATAAGCGTGTAATACTTAAGGCTGTAACCTGAGCCTTCACTAAATAAGCAGATTATTCAGAAAACATTTTTTCCATTTTACGTGAACATGGCAATATTGGTTCCTATCGACATAGTTATTGATTTGATTTTTCAGTACAGGGGCCTGGTTACAGTGGTCTGTTCTTATTGCCTTGCTAATATCTTTTTGTAAATAGCAAAGTTTATGATGCTAAAGATAAAACAGAAGGCTATTTCCCCCCATAATTTGAATCATTAAATATTATTGCTTCAAAATATGTGGAGAGAGTGTTCAAATTAATATTTTCTGTTTAGTTGGCATGAGAGACAAAAGAAGGAAAAAATGAAATGGTATTATTAAAATTACTACCTTTTTAACACAACTTGGGTTAGTTCATGATCTAGACAATTAAGAAACTGTTCAATAAACTGGAAAATGTAGTAAAAGAAATGAATTCACTAGACAGCTTAACTTGACTAATTAACCCTTGTTACCTTGGTTGTGAGTATATGTATATTATTTATAGATTTTAATTATGTTATTTTAAGAATTATTGTTTGTAGGTTTATCTTTGTATTCTTCATTCCAGTATTTAAAAAAATTAATAAAAATAGCATTAAAAACATGACATTGGAAATGACTTTTAAGATGTTTAGAACTATAGAATAATATTCATTCTTTTAGACGGTCAGGATTTTTTATTTATATATACATATATGTAAAGCATATACGATGTTTAGCATAACTCTCAGTATATATTGGAGGAGTGATGTTTACCTGTACTCTTGAGAAGTGTATAGTCTTTTAAAAAAACAAAGCATACATACATGGAGGTAGGAGATCCAGCTAAAGTAGTGTGTGGTTAAATCTTGCACACTCAGTTTTCAGGATCTGAAAATGAAGGAAGGGATCAAGCTCCAGGGCAGCCTCTGAACACATTCTAATGTATTTGCTTGGTCATCGCCCAAAGAAAATCTTGCAAAAATAAATTTTGCAGAAAGGAGAAAAGGTACTTCATAGAGGAGAACAGTATGAGTAAAAAAGTAGGAATAAGTGAAATGTATGGGATTGGTAAGGAGTGTCTCTATCTGTCTGTCTGTCTATCTATCTATCTATCTATCTATCTATCTATCTATCTATCTATCTATCTATAGCAGAGAAACAACCTTAGTAGAATATCCGAGTGAAACTGTGCTGTAGGTTACAGAAGATAGGAAACTGGATAAAAGATGAGAAACTGAGAGCAGATGAGCTCTCACTGGGTGTGAGTAAAGGGAATGAAAATCAAACATCAAAGCTGAGCCTAGGTGGTACCCATTTAATGGTCAGAAAAGGAACACAAGCATAATATGCTTCACAGGACCAATCACAATTCACCATTATAATGTACATATACCAGAAGGACTGCCCTAGGTATTGAAGACTCAGCAATGATGAAAATATATTTGCTTTTAGAACTTACTTTCTAGTGAGAGAGTAAGCTCCTGATGGTACACAAATCATTCAACTATGCAAAAGGTACAATCACAGAGTTTGCCTGAAGACTGTAAGAGAACAAACATACAGATCAAAATTCCTTTTTCTGCCTGGGATGATGAGAAAATACGTCATTGACTTTTAAGTTGAATCTGAAAAGATGGGTATTGATTTGAAAATCAGAAATGAATGGGACTAGGATTCCAGACCTATAAATTAGCAGGTATGCATATATGTGAAAAGAGACTGCAAGTTCAGATTGCCACACAGAGGTAAATGGAACTGCAGCCTAGGAAGTTCACTGAGGAATCTTAGAAAGTGAGGTTGGCTCAAAACAGATCAGGAAAAGCTTTGCTTGGATTTTACCTTAAGATGTTAAGGGACCCTTGGAGAATGTAAGCTTTTTAAACTGTTTAATGATTCTATGAGATGATGCACTTTGAACCAGCAGTTGTGTGAAGGATGAGTTACAAGTCAAGGACAGAGTTGTAGAGTCTGATTTGGTGCCCACTGATAAGCAATACTCAGTAGACTCCACTTAAATCATTGGCAGTGGAGAAGCAGAAAGCAGTGAAGAACTTTAGAGATAGATGAAAGCTGCCTACAATTACATTGGGTGAGAGAGAAGAATTGTAGAATAAATTTTAAACTTTGACTGAGAGGCTATATAACCAAATATGAATATAAGAGTAAATAAGGTGAAGGATAAGAAGTTAATTTTAATAGATAATTAAAGAGAAAGGATGAAGCATTTATCCTACATTTATTGTATAAAAAGATTTTTATGTCGGAAAAGTTCTTTATTAGAGATGATTGCTAGCAGATGCAGATGAAATAAAATCAGAAAAATCACCACTTTGCAACTTATAATAAAAGAATAGATCCAGGTGATGATCATCAGTGGATACAATAATCAGATAGATATTGATAGGAAATTTCATAAGATCAGTCTTAGGTTAAATCATCTAAACCTGAAAGTCTCAGCATTACTCAGAGTAGGGAAACTGTGAATTATATACCTTATGACGTGATGCAGTAGGAAATGTTCAGCATTAATTATGAAATATTCTTCTATAAAAAAATTGGCCTTATAATTTATCAAGACTCTTGATCTAATTACCAGTTTATTGGAAATACCAATGACTAGTGGAAAAAGTCAACCACAACCACAAAGAAGCAATCAAAGCAATGTTCAGAAAAGAGAGATGAAGTATAGGTGATAGTATAGAATTAAAAAATCACTTTGGAGACACACTAATCAAATGCTATTTTGTGGAATTTGGATCCTGATTTGAATAAACAAACTTAAACAGGAACTCTTTGAAACAATCAGGAAAACTTAAATGTAGACTCAGTATTAGATTCTATTTAGGATTTATTGTTAATTTTTATTGGGTAGATTATCTAAAAAGTCCATATTAATTAGAGATGCATAGTGATATGTTTACAAATGGGAAGACATAAAACATTAGGGTTTATTTAACATCAAACAAAGCAAAATAAAATAAAAACTTTGTGAGGTGTAAATAAAATGAGACTGGGAACATTTCTTAATCGCTGAGACTTAGTGTTGGGCTTTGGACAGATGAGTGTTCTTTGCAATAGTCCACTCCTTATGTTATAAAATTTCCACAATGAAAAGGGGAAAGCAATATAATTTTAAGCAGGCCAATTTGTGGTTCCTCTCAGACTTGCAGGTATAGATTTCAGTAGAGCCTAATGTAAATAAATAGTCTAGACTTTCAAATTGTGTATGCACTAGAAGTTTATGCAATGAGTAAGCAGCAGCCTTTAGAATGAGGGCAGAGGAAGAGCAGTTAGTAGAAGGTATTGAAAAGGATCAGAGATATAAGAAGAAAACCAGGATGCTATCAGAAAAATGGGAGAGCTGCCAATATGCTGTTTATGTTACATAGGCTAAGTATTGTACATTAGATTTTGAAATTATAGCCCCTCGTTGGTGATCATATTGAGAGGAGTTTTAAAGGAATGATCACAGAGAAAAGAGATTGGAAAGCTAGAGAAGGATTTTGAGGGGACTGGAAAATGAGACATTAGAATTCTATTTAAAAAAAAAATATTGGCTATGAAAGTTTTTGTAAAATAATGTTTACTTTGGTTTTTGTTTGTTTGTTTGCTACTAAGAGAAGTCAACTATGTAAGGGATGACTCATAGATGTGGAGACAGATTTACCACAAGCTAATGAAACTTAAAGCTGCTCACCAATATGGCTCCTACTGGCAGATACATTTCCAAGGTCCTAGGCAGGGCATGAATGTAGGCTTTTATGTGTGTGCATGAATGTAGGCTTTTATAAAAAGTGGAATATGTAAGCCGTTGTCTGTTACTATTCCAACTTTAATCACATTTTCTCTCAAGTACAGTGGTGTTTGAGCGACCAGTAGCATTTGTGAATAGTAGTAAAATGATTTTGAATTGGGAATACTATTTAAGTTGAATGGGATATGTTTTATGTAGTCCAACTGGTATGAGTGGTTTACAGGAATACTCCTTCCACCCACTGTGAAAATTCATTATGATGCAAAAGTACAGGTTTATCATTTGTATTGTAACTTCTGCAATGATGCCTGGCATCAAGAGTATGTGGGAAGTAAAAGAAAAGTAAAATTTTAAATATACAGAACTAGAAACAAAAAAATTAAAAGTGAGGAATTTGATTTTCATCAATATCTAATTAAAATAGCAGTAGTACCAATCAGGAGTATACTAGGCCTACTAGATAACGTAATATGCATAACCGTAAATGTATCAAAATTTTTTTCTTTTATGAGAAAATATAATTGATCACATTCTCTGTGTTTGTACAGCACAAACCTTTAGTATTATAAACATTAATAATGTGTGTAGCTCCTCATGTATGAAAAATTTAAACAGAAATTTTCCCAAATTTATTTCACAGATCTGGATCTAAATATGTATGGGAGCGAAAGGAGAAGATGGCTTATGCAAGAAAGTGCAGTCAATATTTTAAAAAATAAAAATTATGAAAGCTTTTGTCTCTCTTAGCTTTTGCCCAGGGAAGAACAGAAGCAATTGGCTTTTAACAACACAGAAATAATTTCCTTCTTATAAATATTATTTGAAAAATCATATGGTTCAAAGTCCTTAGACACACACACAGTAGCTTATACATTAAGAATACAATTATGGTTAGTTCCGATCTGATTATTCCTTTCTCTTAAACTCTGTCACCCACCCCACCCTAACAATAGAAACATACAAACTGCTCATCCCTTTTCCTTCATTTTTTATTTTTCGTATTAAGTCTGGAGAGAAACTGCGTATGAGGATGAAATCTTTTAAAAAGCAAAATGAGGGAGTTGTCCCTTTGAAAAATTTGAATAAAAGATTTACTATTTCCTATGAATTAACCTAAAAAGTCAAATACTTAATTGAAATATTTTGTTGTTGATAAAGTATTGTTGGTATCTAAAATTTTTACTGTCATTTCACCAATAGGAGCAAATATTCCATACTCATAAATATACTTAACAGTAAATCAAAGATTGTTAAAGCCACAACCAGGTTAGACCAAGTAGTAATATATCACTAGTACAAAACTTTTAAGTTACTATAGATTTAAAAGGACTAAATTATATAATATATGCAATTTAAAATTTTCAAAGTGTATTTTATTCTAAATTCATAAAATTATATTTAGAAGAACACAAATCTTTAGCATAATCATTCATTTAGAAATAAAATTATTAGTGTTTTTTGCATGTTTTCAAAGGAAAATATTTATTTAAATCTTTTTGAAGTAACTCCATTGGATTTTATTAGTTTGATTGTTATTTTTCAAGAGCAAGACTATATATTAATGTTCAGTGAAGGATCCAGAATTAGATCTATTTGTCTTTTGAACTAGAAATAAAGCATGTATTTCCAAGAAAGTTTATCCTCTTACCTTTTAATTTATATATTCAACAACAGTGTAGACATACTTGCAAAAATGATTGGCTATGTTTTTTTTTGTAGCACACATTAAATTTGAGAATTTTCCATTTCATTTCACCAATGTAGACAACCCAAATTTGACCCACAGTCTGTCCATGAAAATCTAATTGACAATTGTTCTTATTCTTTTCAATGATGAAGTCAAGATAAATCATTAGGTTGTTGCACAGTTGGAAAAAATCACAGGGGAAGGTTTGTTATAGTCTTGAGTTTAAATCTTTAATCAGACTCCTACTTCTGTATGACTGTGGGGAAAATCATTCATTCAATAATAGAGCGTGGTAGCTATTTAAATGCTTTTAGGTTTTCCAATAATTAAAATGAACTAGTTTTTTTTTTTTGTTTTTTGTTTTTTTTTGCTAAGTATCAGAATGGAAATATAATGAAGATTGCATTTTCCTGCCATGCATCCCAAATCTTCTCTCATACCTGTGATTAGGAATGTTTTGGAGGGAGACTGTCTATTAATATTAATATATATATATATTATTATTATGGTGACATTGGTTACTGAAATCCAGTAAGTTTTAGGTGTACGATTTAATAGTAAGGCATATATATCTTGCATTGTGTGTTCACCTCCCATAGTTAGATTTCTTTCTGTCACTGTATATTTGACCGCTTTTACCCCATCTACCTTCCTTCTCCCCCATCTCACCATCTGGTAATCACTAGCCTATTGTCCATGAGTCTCTGCTTGTTTGTCCTGTTCTTTCGTTTCCCTTAGGTTTATATCATACATATAAGTGATATCATGTGGTTTTCAACTTTTTCTGTCTGGTTTATTTAGCTTAGCATGATTATCTCAAGGTTCATCCATTTTGTCAGAAATGGCAATATTTCATCTTTTCTTATGACTGAGAAATATTCCATTGTTACTTCTTTAGCCAATCATCCATCATAGGACACTTTGGTTGCTTTCATGTCCTGGCCACCAAGAAAAATGCTGCTATGAACATCGGTATACAAATATCTTTTTGGCTACGAGTTTTCAAGTCTTTGTGGTAAATACTCAGTAGAGGGAGTGCTGGATCATTTGGTAGATCAATTCTTAGTTTTTTGAGGAACCTCCATACTGTTTTCCATAGTGGCTGTACCCATTTACAGTCCTACCAGCAGTGTACGAGGGTTACTTTTTCTCCGCTTCCTCTCCAACATTTGTTATTACTTCTCCTGTTGATAACAGCTATTCTAACAGATGTGAGATGGTATCTCATTGTGGTTTTGATTTGCATTTCCATAATAGCTAGTGATGATGAGCATCTTTTCATGTTCGTTGGCCATTTGTGTGTCTTCTAGGGAGAAGTATCTGTTCAGGTCCTCCGCTTATTTTTTGATTGGATCATTTTTGTTGTCGTTATTGAGTTGTATGAGTTCTTTGTATATTCGGGATATTAGACCCTTACTGGAGGCGTGGCTTGCAAATATATTTTCCTGTTTGGATGGTTATCTCTTTACCTTGTTGACAGTTTTATTTTTATATAGTCCCTTTCATTTATTTTTGCTTTTATTTCCCTGGCCTTTGAGGTCAAATTCATAAAATCCTCTTTAATTCCAAGGTGCATGACTTTAGTTCTTATAATTTCTTCTATGCACTTTATTGTTTCAGGTCTTATATGCAGGTCCTTAATTCATTTTGAGTTAATTTTGTTGTATGGTGATAGACAACAGTCTAGTTTAATTCTTTTGCAGATGGCTTTCCAATTTTCCCAGCACCATTTATTGAAGAGGCTTTCCTTTCTGCACTGTATGTTTGGCTTTTTTGTTGAAAATTATTTTCCCATATAAATGTGGGTTTACTTCTGGACTCTCAATTCTGCTCCACTGGTCCGTATGTCTGTTTTTCTGCCAATACCATGCCGTTTTGATTACTGTTCCTTTGTAGTATAATTTGAAGTCAGGCAGAGTGATGCCTCCAGCCTTGCTCTTTTTTTCTCAGGAGTTTTGGCAATTTGGGGTCTTTTGTGCTTCCATACAAATCTGATGATTTTTTGTTCTATTTCTTTAAAACATGCCGTTGGAATTTTGAGGGAAATCACACTTAATTTGTATAATGCCTTGGGTAAGAAGTTCATTTTTTTATGTTGATTCTTCCAATCCAAGAACACAGAATATCTTTCTATTTTTTTGTATCTTCTTTGATTTTTTTTAACAGATTCTTACAGTTTTCATTATACAGGTCCTTCACATGTTTTGTTAGATTTATTCCTAGGTATTTTATTCTTTTTGTTGCAATTACAAAAGAAATTACTTTTTCCACTTCTTTTTCTGACACTTCTTTATTAAAGTATAGGAACACTATGAGTTTTTGAACATTGATTTTGTATCCAGAAACTTTACTGTATTTGCTTATTGTTTCTAGTAGTGTTCTTGTGGAGTCTTTAGGGTTTTCTATACAGAGAATCATGTCATCCACAAATAGTAACAGTTTGACTTCTTCATTCCCTATATGGATGGCTTTTATATCTCTCCCTTGCCTGATTGCACTTGCTAGAACCTCCAATATTATATTGAATAACAGTAGCAATAGTGAATAGCTTTGTCTTGTTTCTGATCTTAAAGGGAAGGTTTTTAGTTTTTCACCATAAAGTATAATGCTGGCTGAGGGTTCATCATATATGGCCTTTATTATATCAAGGTACTTTCTTTCTATACTGATTTTGTTAAGTGCTTTGATCATAAATGGATTCTGTATCTTGTCAAAGGTTTTTTCTGCATCTATTGATATGATCATATGATTCTTACTTTTTAATTTATGTGAGTATCATATTAATCGATTTGCATATGTTGAACCATCCATGTGCCCCTGGGATGAAGCCCACTTGATTGTGGTGTATAATCTTTTTAATATGTTGCTGTATTCGATTTAGTAGTACCTTATTTAAGATTTTTGCATTTGTGTTCATGAGAAATAATGGTCTATAGTTTTCTTTTTTGTGTGTTATTTTTATCAGATTTTGATATCAGAATAATATTTGCCTCATAAAATGTGTTGGGAAGTATTGCCTACTCTTCGATTTTTTTGGAAGAGTTTGAAGAGAATAGGTATTAAATTGTCTTTGAATGTTTGGTAGAATTCACTCGTGAAGCCATGTGGTCCTAGACTTTTTCTTTTTGGTAGGTTTTTGATGATTGTTTCATTTTCCATACCACTGGTCAGTCTGTTTAGATTTTCCAGTTCTTGATTCAGACAAGGAAGGTTGTATTTTTCTAAGCACTGGTCCATTTTTTTATAGGTTATTAAATATGGTGTTATATACTTTTTCATAATATTCTTGTATGATCCTTTGTATTTCTGCAGTGTCTGTTGTAATTTCCCCCTTTCATCCCTGATTTTGTTTGTGTCCTTTCTCTCTTTTTTTTAGTGAGTCTAGCCAGGGGTTTGTCAATTTTATTAACCTTCTCAAACAACCAGCTTTTGTTGCTTTTTTTTTTTCTATTTTTGTTTTCAATTTCATTGATTTCTGCTCTAATTTTGATGATTTCTTTCCTTCTTCTGCCTTTAGGCTTCATTTGTTCTTCCTTATCTAGCATTTTAAGATGAAGCGTTAGGTTGTTTATTTGGGCTCATTCTTGTTTTTTTGAGATAGGCCCGTAATCATGTGAACTTTCCTCTTATGACCACTTTTGCCATGTCCCAAAAGCTTTGATATGTTTTACTATCATTACCATCCATTTCTATGTGTCTTGGTCTGTGTTTTTATTTCTCCTCTGAGCCAGTCATTCTTCAGTAGAATAGCATGTTGTTTAATCTCCATGTATTTGTGATTCTTCCCGCTTTCTTTTTACAGCTGATTTCCAGCTTCGAAGTATTATGATCAGAGAATATGGCTGATATGATTTCAGTCCTCTTATATTTGTTGAGACTATCTCTGTGTCCCAGTACGTGGCCAATCCTTGAGAATGTTCCATGTGCACTAGAGAAGAATGTATAAGCAGCTGTTTTGGGATGGAAGGCTCTGTAAATGTCGATTAGGTCCAGTTGGTCTAATGTGTCATTTAAGGACGGTATTTTCTTATTGATTATCTGTTTCGATGATCTGTCCATATCTGATGGTGACATATTTAGGTCCCCTACTATGATAGTGTTTTGGTCTGTTTCTTCCTTTAGTTCTGTTAATAAGTGCTTTATATATTTTGGGGCTCCCTGATTAGGAATATAGATATTAAAACATGTTATGTCTTCTTGGTGCATGATTCCTTTTATCATTATGAAGTGACCTTCAGTATCTTTCTTTATCTTTTTTATTTTGAAGTCTAGTTCGTTGGATATTAGTACTGCTACTTCTGCATTTCTCTGAATACCATTTGCTTAAAATATCATTTTCCATCTTTTCCCTTTGAGTCTATATTTGTCTTTGGAATTGAGATGTGTCTCCTGGAGACAACATATGGTTGGGTTTTGTTTTATGATCCATTCTGCAACTCTGCGCCTTTTATTGGTGAGTTCAGTCCATTTACATTTAGGGTGATTATTGAAATATGAGATCTTCTTATAGCCATTTTATCTTTTGCTTTCTGGTAGCTCAGTGTTTCCATTGCTTCCTTTTCCTTGTTTTTTTTTTTTTTAATTTTTTAATTTTTTTATTTTGTTTGGGTTTTGTGTATTTTCTCCTGGTCTTTCTTGTTCTATGTTACATACTTCAGTTCTGAATCTTCGTTGTGTGGTTACCATTACAAATATGTAAAGGATAGTTTTTATACACACATACACACACACACATATACATA
>CM053513.1:57477892-57496604 GCA_028627145.1 Eidolon dupreanum
ACTAGAAGCCTCCTGTTTCACATATCAGATTAGTGCTTTTGAGTCCTTCTCATACTCGGTATTTTATATAAAATATTGTATAAAAGGAGAAGGTATGTTTTTTACTTTTTGTTCTCTAAAAAAATGTTCACCTAAGTTCCCATAACACTAGTCTCTCCTGGTTTTCTCTTTCATTCCTGCTGCTCTTTCTGTCTCCTTTCAGATTACTCCTCCTTTTCCCATTCATTCATAGTTCGTGTTCTTCAGGTTCTGACAGAGATCCTCTTCCTTCTCATTCTGCAGGCGTTTGCAGGGTAATCTTCTACACTCCCATGGGTTTAGGAGCTGAAGGCTTCTAAAATGACACCTCTTCCTCAGACTCTGTCTTTTTGTCCTTCAGACATATATATCTATTTCATACTAAACTTCTCCTAACCCATAAATTTATTATTTTTTCTACTTTCCACAGAGACATCGTGCTTTGAGGTTGGTCAAACTCCTTAGCTCTCCTTGCTCTTGACTCCTCATCACCTGACTAATCATGAACTTCTGTGGAATCTGACTCGAGTCAGCTTACTGCTCTCATCCTCACTAGCTCTCCTAATGCCATCCTTCAGTTCTCAGCTTTGTAGGCATTTTCTACAGGAAGATCTCCCTTATTCTCAGCTAAATCAGGTGTTTGCATTAATTTCACTTACGGTACACTCTCCTTCATTCACTGCAGTAATTGCATTCTACGTTGTACTGACATCTGTACTTTACCATGTCTCTCATTGGAATTTTATGTAGTAAAAGTGAGAGACTGTGCTTATTTGTGTCACTAAGATATCTTCTGTGTCTAAGACATCACCAGGCTCATGGAAAGCACTTAAATATTTGTTTAGTGTGTCTTATATGTTACACATTTAATTTAAAAAGAAATTAAAGAATCTAAGATACATTTTAGCCTGAGGCCTTTGAAAAAAAAGGTGAAAAGAAAAAAGAAAGAAACCTAGCATTTAAGGTATTTTTCTCAGTATTGTTTGTATTACTTGCATTTCAGAAGGATGATGTCTCAGTTTAGGTTACAGATAATTATTTTTAAAATCAAATAATCCATCCATCCATTCATCTATACATACTTTTGTAGCTTATAAAAGGATGCTACTGATTCTTCTTAAAAATGTAGTGCTCATGTCTACATCTAACATGAGGTTTGATATCCTATGTAACCTACATTAACTCATGATGTGCTAACAGAATCAAATGACTATTTTCTTAACAAGATATGCTATTCAGTGTTTTTTATTTTCTTTATAGAGAAAAACTCAGTGATAACCAACATATTATTTAAAAGAACTCTTTAAATAAAATGAAACATTTAATGAATGATAATTTTCTAATGGACCCACCATTAATTACAGTAAGAAAATTAAATATTTTATGTTTTATGTAAACTGCCAGAATAAGACATTGATAGGCATACATAGAGTAGACAGCTAAAATGATTTTACTGTGCAAAAAGTAAAATTCCATGGCCTATAAAAATGCTTCGTTTCAGTACTTTGTGATTATAATCAAGACTTAGATTCTTAGAATCTATTTTTTAATTTTTGACGAAGTTTAGCTAAATCTAAATATGGACACATAAGTTATATTTTGTGTCTCTACAGTATTTATGAAATATGTAACGAACATCTGTAAAATGTAGGATAATTCTAATTTACAAAACAAAGAACTTTGTAACACACATTTAGTTTATGACTCTATGTTAAGAACTGTCAACTCATTATTTTAAGTCCTTATTTTGCAAATGTTCATTCCTCACCTACCATTAAATGTTAACATAATCTCTTCATTAGAGAGTTGAATAGATTTAAAGGCAACACTTTTTTGAAAAAAGCTTGAGTATAATCTGACTTTCCTATGAGAATAAATGTACCTCATATTTATTTATGATTGTTTATTCTAAAAATATTCAGACAAATTTAGAAAGGCTTTCTATCTGGGACTGTGAATAGCTTGCTCTGGGAATCTTGTTTTCTCAGCCTCTCTAGCTTGAGGGAGCCCTTATACTTTCAGGGTACTTTACAGCACAAAGAATAACCTAATAAAAATACTTTCCATGTGTCATAACTATGATGAAATAAAAGGAAGAATCAATTATATTGCAAAGTGCCAAAACCAAGAAGGAATGGAAACATTATAGAATCAAACCAGTCCAGTGCTCTTGGATTTTCTCATTGGATCTTTCTGTTCCATCCACATTCAAACTCTTAATTTTGAACTTAATTCAGTGTGATAAGATAAATAATATTCATATGGAAAGGAATGCATCAGATTGATTAAAAAGTATAAGATTGCAGTTTAATTTTCGGCAGTTATATTACAGAGACTATTCTTAAAATTTAAAAACTTCATTTAAAATCAGTCAACTTTCCTAAAGCAATTAAAAAATAATTTTATTATCCTGTTTGTTCCTTTTTCATTGAATTAATCACCACAAATAAAGTTTCACAAGATAGTGTACATATTGCTCTATATCTTAATCTTTTATTTGCCAGATTTTCCTTCCTACATGAATTGGAAGGATAGATGGTAACATTTTTACTTTATGAATGATGATGTCCAGCGAAGTTAAGTGATTAGCTTAATTATGTGTAGTCTAACAATAACAGAAAGCCTTGAAATTAAAAATTAACATCCCCGTGGGCTTGGATTGGGAAAATGATGATTGTGATAGATAAGATTTCATAGTTATCAGTAAGAAAATTGAGATCTGGATCTCTCTCAAATAGAAAGGAGTAGACGAAATGAGAGAAGCCTAGTGTGTTTTTAATCCTGAGACAATGACAGAGGTAGTAGGAACATTGAGAGGTAGAACATTTCAATGGAAACAATAACAGTTTTACTTCTGGTCAGGTTAATTCTGAGGTGATGGACACAAGATGAAAGAAGTTTCAAAACGGGTTAAGAAGAAATTGTATTGTCATATACTTGGAGTAAGAAGCACTTAGCTATGAGGAAGAATTAGCTATCTGATGAAACACTGAAAAGGCCAAAGACTGAACTTGAGAGAATGTTTGTGCTAGGATGAAAAATGGACAAAGGAAAAAGAAAAGAGAATAATGGTATTTTCCCAGAATACTATCAAGGAAACAAAAGAATATATGACAACATTAAAATTAGTAGAGAAGCCAAGAAAAGTGGGTCCAGAAGATCAAACTCCATTTAATAATAAAGATTGTTTGTGACATTTGATAGGGTAGTTACAATAGAATTATGGCAATTAGTAAAAGTACAGTGGGTTAAGGAAGGAGGGATTGAAGAGGAGACAGTGACAGCAGAAGTTTGAAGCAAAATAGTGTCAAGTAGCTATAGGGAATAGAGATTCAAATGAGGAATTAGATAAATGACAGGCAAAAAGCAGGAAGACCTAAATCCAAGGAGAATGTAAAGGTTGCTGTGAGAGGAAGTTCTCTTAAGACAGGATGCATCAGGTTCCAAAGCTTAGCTAGAATAATGACTTTTAAGCATCTAAAGGAAAAGATAAGAGATTCTATAACATATAGGTAGTGTGAAGGTTTGAGGAAGCAACAAATAATGTCCCAGATAAATGGAGGACATATTTCAGCTTTATTACTGATTAAATTTGAGTTAGAGAACATGAGACATTGCTTAGAATGACAAGCAAAGTAGACTTCTTAATTTTTCACCCTGGAATTATATGACTACACATTTCAGACACACTAGAACAGGTCTAATGTTTCCGCTCTTTGTCTGTTCCAATGAGTTTACCACAAAGTAGATCAGAATGTGCAGAATGTGTGCTTCTGTGGGGAAACTTGCTCAGAAACTTAAAACAATGAAAAAAAAAAGAGAGAGAGAGAAAGAGAGGGAAGGGAAGAAAGGTGGGAGGGAGAGGCAGGCACTACCAGACCTACTCATTTTCTTCTTTGAAATCACCTATGAGATAAATTATCTCTTCTTTGGGTAGGAAGGCAAGAGCAAGACTAAGAGGCCAGAGGCCATACTTTCCCCTTTTTCAAAAGGCCCACCATTTTTGGAACTAAGAATAAGGGGATTATCACTTGTATCTTATTATCTAAGAAGGTCCTAGGTTTGTTCCCAGAATGCATCTGCGTTTGGCACTTTGTGTAAGACATAATACATCATAGGATTCCTGTATATGACAAATTTTATAATGTATGTAATTTTTTCCTGGTTTTATTAACTTTCTTTGCTGCACAAGGAAGAGTAATTTCTAGATAAAAGCTGAGGAATGGTGGTTTAGAGCCTTGAACTGTACACATCATCAACAAAGGCTTTCTTTATTAGGCACAGACTCTACCTTATTTATTTTGGAGAACTTCATGCATAAATCTTTTTCTATTTGTATACATTCGTAATCCTCAGCAACAAAGATGAGTTCTGTATGTATTTGTATAAAGCATAAATTTTATATAACATATTTTAATTCTCATTTATTAATTAAATAATTCACATTGATCCTTTATATTTATTATTACTGTCATACTTCTCTGACTTCCAAAATATTTTTTATTAACCCTTTATCCATCTTGGAATCATGGTATCAGGATATCTTGATTGGAGGGATTGGCCAAATCTATTTAAACAATAGCATACTTAACATTATGTTAAACATGAAAAAAAAATTACAGAGG
Source organism: Eidolon dupreanum (assembly GCA_028627145.1). Taxonomy (NCBI): domain Eukaryota; kingdom Metazoa; phylum Chordata; class Mammalia; order Chiroptera; family Pteropodidae; genus Eidolon; species Eidolon dupreanum. The sequence continues at coordinate 57,482,536 of CM053513.1, forward strand.
TACATGTTATTGCTAACCTGACTGCAAAGAGAAAAGCAAGGACTGATAATACAGGAGAGTGGTTGTCCCTGGCAGGGAAGCAACTGATGAGGTAGGAAAGGTGCACTTAGCTAGATGCCATGCTGCTGTAATATTCGAGGTCTTAATATAATTAGTATGCTTCTTAATGTAAGGGGGAGCCTATAGTGACAGACTTTGTAAAAAAGATAATACAGATAACATGATTTTGAAAATAACAAAGAATCTATTCCAAAGTCATAAGTGTCACATGAAATCTGACTTCCAATTTTTCTGAAGCCCATTTAAGTGCATATAGTTCTGTACAAGTATAAAAGCTCACTAAAGAAAATTGCTCCAAATTTATAGGCAAAATGAGAAAACTATTTGGGAAATTCTCATTTAGGAAAGTTTATGTCAGAGATATGAAAATACATCAATAAATACTGAGCTAACTTATTTAAGTAATTTGCTTTTCATTGTGACTCTTGGATATTATTAAGCTATTTGCAGCTAATATAATTTTTGATGGAATAAAAAGTACACATGGGTTATTTTTTACATTACCTAAGATATTTTGTTTATTAGAATAGACTAATATGCAAAAAAAAATTATAATGGAAGTGGAGATACTGGCAGTAACTACTCAGATAAATGACCACTATAAATTTTCTTTTCAATCCCTGAATTAAATCCGAATTGAGAGGCTGATGATCTGACATACTTCTAGCACTTCCATTACATATTTGTGCCATTATAGATTTGTTGAACACTCATTTTTTACTACTAGTCTGTAGTTTTCTCACTTCCTATTCCTTGCTTTGAATTATTTATGGTAGATTGATTTATTATCTGATCAAAGTCAATGAAGGCACTTACGAAATAAAAGACAGCAAAGATTACTTGTAATTGTTTCACAAAATTAGTAATCAAACTGTTATGTTTTTCAAAAGTGGTGAGAGATGGATAGTTTTGAGTGTAGCATCTAGTTATGAGAGTTGCATGAGGAGAAATTTGGAGGCATAGTTACCTTAGGTACTGAATGAAGGAGAGTCTTGGATGCTAAATTGAGGAGTCAAATGATGTCTTTAATATCTTTATGGTAGGGAAGGTACAGTTTGTATGAGAGAGTGACTGCAGAGCGAGACTAGAAAATAAAAGGTCAAATTAAGCCATGGGAGATAACTGCAGTTAGGGTTTAGGTTGAAGTAAAGTAGAAATAAGACATAATGTAATTGGAGATATAGAAAGATAATTTAGATCATGCAAAATGATAAAGTTAAGAGAAAAGAGCATTCTAAAATGGAAGAGGTAATTTCAGAGTTAAAGCTACAGAGATTTCAAATTCTATTTGGGAGAAAATGAAGCTTAACTTCAGTAGTGTTAAAGATTATGCCAGATTGTAAAAGAAATGGAGGGAAAAGATGGTGAGAAAATAAAAGCATCTGGCATACATCATATCTTCTAGAACTTTGGCAATGAAGAAAAATAGAGAAAATCTTCCTAAAATATTGGGATGAAATTTACTTAATTGCATGTTGGCAACTTCCCGAGGCTCTTTATCTTCTTATTGATGGTTCGTCAAAAGTAAAAACAGATTTTTTACATTTTCTGTCTTCTCGATTTGGTTTCTAAGCTATGTTGAAGATGGAGTTATCTTCAGATTTCGCAGTGTGATGTTGCATATTGGACCACAGATGCTTCTCACTTGTGTTAAGCTTTCTTATTATTTTAACTTTTTTTCTTTTTTTCTTGTAAAAGTTTGTATTTCACACTTCTCACTTTTCTCAGTTGTTAGAGGCTGCCGCAGTGAGTTCTGAATTCTCTGGCAGATGGGCCTCAAGAATAACTGCTAGAGAGTCCTTAGGTTACAAGGATCTATTTTCTCTACCTCAGTTGTGGACAATGTATGTCCTAAAGTGAGAAAAAGGGCCACTAGCATAAAAGGCCTTTTGAAAAGGATTTCCCTGAAAAGTCATCAAATTTTAATAACAAATGCCAAGAGAAAAGGATTACTCTATCTACTAAAAATTTCCAAAGTTTAATGTCCATTTTTTATATCCATAATTAAAGATTTATTTCTTCTTTTTCAGATACAAGAGAGTCTTAATTTAAAAAATTAAAAGCATATTTTATAAACAAAATATAGGTAAATGCATTTGCCCCTCTATTTACATGAATCGTCACACTGAATTAAAAAAAGTATAAGTTTTATTTGAAATGAAAGACAGATTTTTTTCTTTAATTTTTGCAATATATTAGTAATCTGCTAGTGTCTAAAAATTACCCCCAAACTTAATGGCTTATTACAACAAATATTTATTATCTCTTAGTTTCTATGGGTCAGGAATCTGGGTGTCTTATAATTATTGAAAATATGTTGCATACTGTGCATAGAGTCACAGAACCAGAATAATTTGTAATTGTATTCCTATAGTTAGTCTATTCCTTGTCAACACAAATCTTGAGAATGGAGTGAAAAATTTGGCCTGAAAAATTCATTTATTATAGTTTTGGAACCTATATTGAATTTAATCCTCTCCAAAATGCTTAGCATTACATAGCATTGTTCCTTTGAGATGAAGTGGAACATTATACATATCATTTTAAAAATCCCCTTTTGTAAAACGCCATGATATATACACACCTGGGTGGGGAGTTTGAAATAATGGTGGAAAGACGTTAATTGGAAAGCTAACACATGTCAGTATAAATAATAGCCATGGGGATGAACAGACTGTATTTCAAAGGTGTCATTCATTCTCCTATTCAAAAGCTTTAATACTATTGCATTTCTTATTTTAAGTAAGGCCAGACTCCTAAGTTGAACTTTAATGAAACTTATAGTGAGGATTTACACCATTTTTCTTATAGTAAATTCTAGAACACAATTTTTCTTATAGAAGTATAAGAAGCATTTATTCCATGTAAAATTTACTTTCATTCTTTAAAAATTTAATTTATTCTTCAAGCCCCTACTCAAATGTATGTTCTCCAACAAGACTTTCCTGGTGAGTCCAGCTGTTCATAATCCTCTCACTTCTGATCTCTCCAATAAGTCTTTGTTTTTGTTTCTTTGTGGTTTTATCAAAGACACCATCAAATACTGCCCTTATGACAGTTGGGTTATTTGTGTGTCTCTAGATCATAATTTTCTCTAGGTATTTGTGTTCATAATATCCAGCACTGTGCTTTACACATAGGGCACATTTAATAAGTATTTGTTATAAGAGATGGAAATAATCCATTACTAAAGCTGATAGTGCCCCTAGAGCAACAGATCTCAAAAACATTTGTGGCAGAGGTCAACAGAAGATGAGACAATGACTGGTTTTATATCTCTTAAGAGCTGAGTAAAACCTTTAATAAATTTATTGTGGCCAAAAACCTATTCCATATTCATTGAAGCATCAGCACTTTTCCAGTATTCAACATAATTTATATTCACCTTCTTTTATAAAATCTCCTAGGAACAGATTGTCTGTTCCATTATTTATACCAGTTTCCATAACCTATAAGTGAATTATTCCTATTTTGATTAATTTGATCTTGTTATATATCAACAGTATGGTAGATGTTTTTCAAATATACTTTCATACAGTTATGTTATACATAGCATTTACTGATATGTGCTTTTAAAGCAAAGCATACATGTGTATAGAATTGCTATGCAGACATCATAATATCAAGTATTGGTAGGCTGGTAATTGACAACAATTCAGTGTCTAATTCTGAGAAAGGCATTTTTCCTTGTTCTTATTACTCTTATTAATTCTACCAAACATTTCATTATCTTCCATAATCAAAGAAAGTTGGAGTAAAAATATCAAACTTAGAGGAAATTAATTCCATTAAGGCTGCTAGCTACACATACTAAAAGAAAAATCAAATATCTCCACATAAGAAATTATAAATTCACATATTGAAACAGGAACCATTTCCCCATTTCTAACTGGCTACAGTATCCCTGCTCAAGTGACAGGTTTGTGTATAAATAAGAGGGGAAGCCATTAACAGTTATTGAATGCCTGAGCCCCAGTCATAACCCACGAGGACTGGAAAGTGCTCATGTGTGTGGAGAACCAGTATCGTTTCCTAATAATGAATTTTAAGTTTTTATCAAAATTAAGCTTTGTTTTCAATTTGATTAAAAGTCAAAGAGAATCAAATAATCATTAGTCTTTTTTTACTTCAAAAGGAATTTCCTTTATATTTTCCTAATGTCTGTATTGGAGGAATATTATTGGCTCTATATCATTACTAAACAAATGAAATATTGAAGGGTAATGATACTTTAGGAGCTCTAAGTGAGAAGAAAATTTCCTTTTACTGCATAGTCCAAAATGGTGCAGCTCTGATGGAGGACAAATATTGGAGAAGGGAGGAGATGTGAACTGCTTGGTTAGATGCAGATGGACTTATCTAACCAGGTCCCAACCTAATCTTTACTCACAAGCTCTGGAGAGAACCTCTCATTGGGTTCCCTTCTCCACACACACATCTGGCACTCTCAGCATGGCAGGGGGTGTGCAGTTGCCTCTAGGTTTTATAATGAAGTTAAAGAGCAGTAATTTTGTTTCTCTCTCTTTTGAAACCTTTTATAACTGGCCACACCCTTCCAAGGCAATCATATTTTATAATTTTTCACCAGCCTACACCTGGAACTTTAGGAAAAAGAAAGATTGGATGTTGTTTTGAGGCTGAACTGCATAATGCTAAAACCTCTTGTGATATATTTTTTAAATCTCGTATTGGTCATTGTTTCACAAAGATGTGATGTCGCTATATGCCTTTGTTTGGATCTGTTTACCTACCTGGTATATTCTCTCTTTACTCATTTATATCTATTTATTTTTCTAGACATTGTTCAAGGCCACCTTCTCCATAAAGTTTTCTAATTTTTATACTCTTCTTTTAGCTAATCACAACCCCCTTTGAAATCTTTTGTAAGTATTGCTGTACCTTGTGCTAGAGATAGCCTAGTTTAGCACAGTACTTTCCAAAATGTCTTTTGAACTTCCCAATTGAAATGGAATTTTGGAAGTGAAATAATTTTGGGAAATGCCACACATTCTGTATCACTGTTGGGTACTTAAAAAGTATATTGGTATATCAAAGGCTTTGGAAAGTCCTGCATTAGAGAAGCTTGTTCAAGTTGTTTAACTCAGCCTTTTTAAAACTTTTACAACATTTCCTCTTAGTTTCATGTAATAATTATTACCTTCCTACAGAATATGCTTGAGAAATGCTAGAGAAATGGACAGGTATACAGATTTGGGGCCAGGTAACTTGTGTTTGAATGTTACTTCTGTGGTTTACTAATTAATCTCATGATATTTACCTAATTCTTTTAATCTTCTGTTTTTTGCATTTGCAAAATATTTCATATAGAGTAGGTAACACGAATAGGTTAATATGCTTCTTCCACATTCTGTTTCTGCTGGAAGCCCTGAAGTTAAATTATTTCTTGAAGCTGAATATATTCTCTTTCTGGAGGCAAGTTTGTGAGCATCTTTTAAATATTTGGTACAGTCTTGCACAAGCTAGGAACAGAAAGATTAGGTTAGCCTGAACAAAGCTTCATAGTGTGGCTATATTGTTTTGTTTACATTCAACATTTACGATGCAAAAGGTATATAGCTATTAGAGTCATTGAAAATAATATTTTCTGCATTAGTCCCAATTTTGAATGCCCCACATCACTATTCTCTTATAATAATCATAGAATTGAAAATTGGTGACATTTTTGAGTTGCTTATATATTCTCATCAACATGTTCAACTTCAATCATTTTAAATACAGGAACTGGTTATTTTTATTACTGTTACATACCTAGAAGATGATAGTATTCTAGTGGTACCATGACTTTGGCAGTTTGATAATTCAAAACATTTATAAAACCATTATTGTGAGAGGTTTGGTGTCCTCTAGAAGGCTAAATGGCCAGACCTGATGTACAACTTAATAGAAATAGGGGACTCTCTTAAATAAGCATGCTCAAATCCACAAATGATAACTCTGTTTTAGCAAGATGCATGCATTTTTTTTTACTCTGACCAAGTTTAGATTATAGTTTTCAAAGAAGATTCATTTTGCTTTTGAGTCCATTTCTCACAATTAGTCTAATGATCCATTCCTGCCTGCAGGGTCTCATTTGTGAGTTCTCTGCTCTGTAATAACATGAAACCTCTTTGGAAAGAACAAGTTGAGTTTACTTAGACTGAGGCCATTGCAATAAAAAATGAAAAATTCAGTTTTGTGCTTTACTCTGTAGGCTGTAGATGAAAATCTCAGATTTCCCCAAGGTTAATGGGCACTGAGTCACATTTAAATAATGTTGCAATAGTGTAATAATTTCCAGTGCTAATTAGTACACTATCAGACTAGTAGTGAACATAATTTAAAACTTTTTCTCTTTTTCAGGGTAAGTACCATAACTTCGTAGCCAACCTAATGATAGGTGTTTCATTAAAGTTATGTAAGGATTGAATTTTACTATAAATATTTTTACAAGTTATATTCCAAACAGTGCTTATAGTCAATTTTCATTTTTCAACATTGGCTGCTTTATTTCCAGTCTACCTTCACAAGTCAGCCAGGCAGGATCTGCCATGGTTCCCAAGCCTAATTGTGCCAACCTGGAGTATGCTGGAACACAGACAAGTAATGGTCATAATTGGAAGAACTTGGCTTTGGAATCCAATCTATACTTGACTCTTAGCTCTCTATATCACAATTTCTTTATAATATCTACCTCCTAAAACTTTAGTAAGAATTAAAATAGGCTGTATTAGTAAAATGAATAACAGTGCTATAATCATAATAGGTACTCAAATATTAATTGTTATCTGTGAAATTCTGCTATGAAACAGTTTACAGTTTTATGTGTATCAATTATAGGTAATGTGAGCATTTTATTTATAGTTCTTAGTTATTCAGGCCAATTCTTTTTCTTTGGCACAGAAAATTGAGAAGATACAACTGTTTTCCATGAATTTGAGACTGCATCATGAATACCAGTGCCCATGGAATAAACCCTATCAAAGTTATTTTGTTAAGAATTAAATACCACCCCCTTTCAAGTTTAATGGTCAAAAAGAGTAACTTTGTTTGAATTATGTGCTTTAGTTAAGCTTCTGTAACTTTCTGAAAATGAAAAACTACAAAGAAATGGAATGAGTTCTCTTGGTCAAGAACTAGAAGCACTTTTCCTACCACTACTTGATTGTAATATCCTTCCAAGAGATGGTAGGTTTATCAATATTTCTGCCTCAGTAAGGTGTGAGCAATATATAAACTACAGAATCCCTGGGCTGGAAAATTGATTTTATGCTTGCAATGGGTGAAAAATTTTACCAAGCCTAATAATAGTTAGAGTAATTTTTCTGTAAGAGCTGTTATTTTCCTTTGAAATACATAGCAGGGGAGAATTATGTATAATTCTAATTTTTCCACCCACCTCCAGAATATAATTCTACTAGGAGCATGGACTCTCTATATTCAAAAGAGTCATAAACAAAGACATATATAACTGAAATGCTTCTTACTTTCTATTCTTTCGTGACTGCCTAGGATATTGTACAATTATTATAAATCTTATTTACCAAATTTTCAATATATAACTAATGAGTAAAGCCATCTACTCATTATTTTATGTTGCAGAGATTTGTGTAAAATTAAATTGTCCTACAAATAATTGTGTTAGTTGCATGTTTTTAATTATCTTCTCTCTGGCTCCAATTTATTTAGTTACCCTTACTTCTTTCTACACCTTCTCATGAACTGTAGTCTCCAGCTAGATGAAATCACTTTCTATCAATGCACACCCTACATCTTTCTATTTCTGTGCCTTTTTTACTTGTTCCTTTTTCAAAGTGTCCTTCCTCTACTCTTTAAATGTCTTAATTCTACCAATTTTTCAAGGGCCAGTTCAAATGCCCTTCCACCTAATATTCTCTCATCTATCCATGAACTCTGAACCGCTTTAAGTTCTATAATGCTGAATTCAAATATCAGATATGGAATATATCACATTTTATTATATATTTGAGAATTTTGGGTCTGTCTTATCCTCGCTACTAGACTATAGATTCAGTGAAACTGGAAACCATGTCTGAATCATATAATATTTAGGCTTGCTTCTACATAGAGAAAAATAACTCTTTAGGAGTTATACAAAACCAAGTTCATGTCAAATAACGGTATATTTAACATAGTCATACAAATATGAATTTAACATAATAGACATTAAATACTTACTGATATGCACAGATAAGTGTGAGATACAAAAGCTGATTAAGGAAACATTTTGCCCTCAAGGGCAGACTTTTTAATGGATAAGAGAGCATATAACCACTACATTAATGCATGGCAAGGTATAATAATAGCAGATAGACATTTAAGCAAGGGCAGTTGGAACACTTGATGAGAGAGAGATGAATTTTAATTACATAAATGTGAGGTAATATGAAGAAACATTTTCTGTTAGGAATTTCATATTGGACCTATGGGTATAAGCTCAGAATGCAGTGTAACTCTTAGAGTTCTAAATCTTATGTTTTATAAATCACTCACAGAGAGAGACTCCTAAAATTCAAAAGAATATATAGCATTGCTTTCTGAGTGAAATTGAGGTGGATAATATATTTAGGGAATGGGAAGAATGCTATTCCTGATCAACAGCTGGTAATAATATAAATTCAAGACCTGAAAGAATCTCAGTACATTCACAAGGCAATAGAAGCTTCACATAAAAGGGATCAGCCAACACATTTGAAATGTAGATACTTGGTCGTGAAGTATGTTGTAGTTAAAATAAAGTCAAACCATTACAAACAATATTTATTTATGAACTGTATATTTTTTTCTACAAGACCAAATAAATGATTTCTTTCCAATTCTAAAATATGCGCCCTGCTGTCAATGTAGTCAATGAGTCTCTTCATCGAAAGCAGGAAAAATATTCCATGCCAGAATACATTTGCTGCTCTAACAGCAATTGATGACTGTTACGTTGTTGAATTTGGAATGATTAGTTTCTGTACTTGGATCCTACCTTAACTTTGAACTATGAATGTGGGGATAATTTTGACAAAGACTGTAGTTTAGACAAGTAACCTAACTCTTTGAATCCTATTTTTCATCTTTAAATGTATAATTATGTATTACTTTCATGAGTATTTTTATGGCATATTATATTAGCAAATTATTAATTTTATAGTGACAAATTTGTTAGGGGATTCTCTACAAATTAAGCTTCATAAAGAAAAAGAAAAAACTCCCAGAATGGAAAACATATAAACAATACTGTAAAATATGTGAGTCAGGCTGTCAATTAGTATTTTTCATCCAAAATATTTTTTTTGGTAGATTTGCTGTTTATCTAAATGCACATGCTTGTTGAAAGCTAAAAGCTCTCAGTATTTGCTTATTTTATATGACAATTTAAGAATACCAAACTATTATATCTCACAGAACAAATTTTTAAACCTCCTTTTTCTTTCTTTTCTTTTTTTCTTCTTAACTACCTATCTAATCATTTTTATAACTAGATTATAACCTCATCAACACTGTGATTTGAGTTCATTTTCCACAACTAGTATTTAATACACTGGTACATGCCTGGCATATGAACATACTCGTACAGTATGTGATTAAAAAAAAAAAAGGAAAGAAATTAACAAATATTTTTCTACCATGTTGTGAAGGTCCAGTACTAGTTGCTCTAGATACTAGTAATTAGATATTATTGTTCATATTTTAAAGAATGGAGACAATTGACTGTATTGGTTTGCTATTGTAGTATAACAGATTACCACAAACTTGGTAGTTTAAAACAAACATTAATTCATTCACAATTCTGTATGTCAGAAATCTGGTATGGTGTGACCAGGTTCTCTGCTTATGATCTCACAACATTGAAATCAAGGTGCAGCTGGGCTAAGTTTTTGTGTGATAGCTAGAAGGAAACATCTGCTTCCATGTTCATTCTCAGAGTTGGCAGAATTTTATCTTGTGATTGCATGACAGAACCAAACTTTCTTACTGCTTGACTGTCAGAGGCCCCTTTTATCTCTTAGTGGCTTCCCGCATTCCTTGCCATGTAGTCCCATCCATTTGCAAGCTAGCAATGACATATCAGTCCTTCTCATGTTAGAATCTCTGCTTTCTCTTTCTGCTACCAGCCAGAGTAAGCTGTCTGCTATTCAAGTCCATGTGATTAGGTTATACCCACTCAGATGATATGCCTAATTTAAGATAGATTCAGGACCTAATGTCAGAAGAATTCCTTCACTTATAAAATTTGCAATAATAATCAAGCTGAGCATAATTTACATTTTCTTATTATATCTTATTAATGCACAGAGTTCTCGCTTGAATATTATTTACTTGAGATAGTTTAATTCATTTAAAATAAATTCATGTTTTTGAGGAATTGTGAAGGAGGGAAAATTTTGGAATTTGCATTTATTTAGTGCTTGTTATGTCGTCTCAATATTCCACATACCTATGAAAATGGCATGTCTAGAGTATACCCTGGTAAAGTGCCAGATATATTAAAACTTCTAAAATTAATTGCTATATAGCATATTTTCTCAATACTTTTAAGCAGTATTGAGATTAGCAGATGATTTACTTTGTAATCAAAGATGAAAATGTTCTCTCTAAAAGGAAACTGATAAAAGTGATTTGACATCCGTTGTGTCTTGAACAATTACACGAGTGACAGCCTTTGCATTTCCTTGGAATATTATTAAAATCAAATGGTATACTATATATGAAAATGTGTTTGTAAAACACTTAGTATTCAAACATAAGGTGCTGACATATTGTTGATTACTTTCTTATGACCTATACAGTCCTCGCATGTAAGACAGTCGTCTTTGGAAATAGTAGTAGTTCATGTGTTCTTTGTTTACGGTTTATAGTTCTGAAGGCCTAACAGGTTTCAGTAAACTTTGTGGATGTGTTTAGCAGCTGGTGCAATTTTTATAGTGAAGCATTTACTTACTTTAGGTGGGATGGTGGTAGGGGTGGTTATGTAGTGCATGTTAAAATAAAAGTAAAAATTACTCACGGGGCAGCATTTCAAAATGTGAGGATTTTCATACATAGAAGAAAGTCAAAAAGTCTATATTACCATTCAGTTCAATGTGGAAATATTTTTTTAAGATGGTAAATGGTTCCACAGAGTCATTATTCTACATAGCACGTAGCTCTCTAATTGCATTATGAGGAATAAAACAAAGATTGCCAATGATGAGAAAGGGGGTCCAGAAAATTTGCTGACGACATATCCAGTGAACACAGTTTCAGAAAATAGGAAACATGTTAGGCCTGACTGAACCTATTCATTCTCCTGTCAACAATTGGCATGCCTTCTTTACAATGACGGAAAAGCTGCAGGAAGTTTCTGTCTTGCGAACAACGTGTAGAGCAACTTCCTTGACCCTCCCTGACGCTTATGGCACATCTAGATATTTTTCTACAGAATGAGAGAAGAAATTACACTGTTATTAAGTAGTGATAACTAATTTAATCCATATTCAAGAACAGCGAAGTTACTGTTTTTGTTCATTCTAAAGACAAATAATTGGAAGAAATTCTAATTAATACTAATTCACAATGCTAAAATGTACCAAAGATAAATACATTTTTTTGGCACATATTATACAGTTTCATCCAACATATGGTCAGTCTTGTGTTTTTCTGGTGCTCATTTCAGAATGACTATTATTGCAGTTGTTGGATAGGAAAACATACTGTTAAAGGCTGTTCAGTCTGATATCCTTGTCTCTGAAGTGCTGCCCACTCTAGAGATTTATTTCACTGTGATTAACCTTGTACCTCTCATTTAGTTACCTGTCAGAGTCTCTTATTCAGCAAGTGTCCTTTTTGTAAGCAATTACCCCTTCAAAAGTTGAAAATGATAGCATCTGAATTTGATTGTTCACTAATTTATTTACATCTATATATCACAAAAGTAAAGCATTGACATTATTATTATTTTATTTTTATTTTTATTTTTTTTTTTTGCAGAATGACTCAAAATACCTTCAAAAAACTGCTGGGTCAAATAGCCTTCAATTGACAGTAGCAGGCTATCTAATGATGTTCACATTTTATTTATTGGACAGATTTTTATGCAACAAACACATTAATTTGTATTGGTAATTTCTTTTTTTATGAATATAACATATAAAATACCTTACCTTATGGAATCTGTGTTCTATATTGGGGGAGAACATTAACCATAAGTAAATAGTTAAGATATACTGTCTATCAGATGGTGATTTTATTATGACAAAAAATGAACCAGGAAACGAGGAAAGGGAGTGGAAGCAGAGTCTGCAATTTTAAATAGTGAGATCAAAGAAGGTCTCACTAAGAAGGAATTATTTGAACAAAGACTCAAAGCAGTAGAAAAAAGCCAGCCATGGAGAGAGATCATCCTAAGCAGAAGGAACTATCAGGCCAAGATCCCTGACTTGAGAACATGCCTTATGCATTCTAGGAACAACAATGATGCCAAGGTAACTGGATGTCAGTGAGCAAAAGGACGAGGGCTAGGGTCTGACATCTGAAATTTAACAAAGGATCTGATTACAGAAGTTTCTTCTGTAAGCCTCTTATAAGATGTTGACTGTTTCTATAGATGTGTTCATATGCCACATTTGACCTCCTTTGACATTCCAGCTACTTTTTACAATCAACCTCTGTCTCCCCCAAGTTTTTTCAGAGTTTGTGCATTGGTTCCTCAAATACATGCTGCCTTTACTCTCCTGAAGATTCTGTATGTTTGATTTTGTGGAAGGGAATGAGAGATCTTTTCTAGTTTGTCATCTTGTCAGAACCTCAAAGTCTAAAATTGTTTTGAAATTCGATTAGAAGAAAAATGTTTCCTTATATTAAAAGAATATCCATTATATCTATAGACTCTCATAGATTAAGAACACATTTTAACAAAATAATGAACATGGAGAGACATTAAAAACTACTAGTTATAATTCTTCAGGTTTTAAACCTTTAATAAATAACTTGCTGATCAGATAACTCTGGCTTTTTAAAGAGGTTAGGTGCAGATAAACCAGAAATCAGGTTTTTCTCTCTAATGGAATGCTGACTACAGAAATCTCTTAAGAATGGTAAACCAGCTCTGTGGAAGGTATGGCTGAACGTGAGGCAAGTAAAAGTGGAAAGTATAACAATTCAAGATTCTTTAACTACATTCAAAGACCTTAAATAGAGCATTTTCTGAGCAGATCCTAATGAGTGCTGTTTGTCAATAGATGATGATCATTCTCTAGAGGTATTGGATCTTTAACTACTTTAATAGTCCTTTGGAAAATCGAGTGTACAATATGAGCATTAAAAGGCCTTAGGAAACATCAGTAAGATTAAAGGAATTAAAAATCAATTCACACTAAGTGAAGCAGTCTGTGATTCATTATGTCCTCCTTTTGTAGTGAATATAGGGCAATAACATAGGTGTAAGCCTCAGCAAAGTATATATACTTTTATACCAGCAATTCTTAAAGTTTAGCATGCATTAGAATCACCTTGAGGGCTTGTTAAAATGGATTGCTAGTCCCCACTTCAGTTTATAGGTGTAGTAATATTGCTTTTCTAGGGGCCATTCTTTGAGAACCTGGATTCTCAAAGAAAATTTTTTCTAGAGTAATATATTACCAAGGTGATTACTCTTAGGATACTATATTCCTGGGTAGTGGGCAAAATTTCTTTACATAGGGATCTAGCAGGATTCTTGTAACTTTTGGATTTATTATCTCATAGGGTCTCATGTATATATAGGCATCAGAAGGAGACAAAGCCCATGTAGAGGCTGGCTTGGTTCTTAATCCCTTGTACTGGAAATGACAGGTATCTCACTTATTTTAACATTCTTTCTTTTTTTCTTTTTCTCTTTCTCTTTCTTTCTTTCTTTCTTTCTTTCTTTCTTTCTTTCTTTCTTTCTTTCTTTCTTTCCTTCCTTCCTTCCTTCCTTCCTTCCTTCCTTCCTTCCTTCCTTCCTTCCTTCCTTCCTTCCTTCCTTCCTTCCTTCCTTCCTTCCT
>CM053513.1:57497104-57542937 GCA_028627145.1 Eidolon dupreanum
AAACATGTTGGATTTTTAAAAGCTCCATCACTGATTGAGTTATATTACTAAGTTTCAAGATCCTTGTTCTACCACTATAGTGCAGCAAAGGAATATTGAGTGTCTATTACATGAAAGACACTATGCCAGACACTGGCATGTAAAGTATTAAATTTGATAAAAACTCAAACATTAGTCTTATCTTTTGGAGGATTCTAGCCTAATGAGGGAAAGATAAATATAGGACATTTATGTCAGGCTAATTCTTTTGAAATGTGTTTTAACTCTGTCTCTACTTACTTACCTCTTATTCATTCTTTAACTCATTTCAGTCTGGCTGCCATTCTCACCAGTTTCATTGAAATTGTTTTTATTAAAATAATTGACAATGTCTGTGTTACTAAACATAGGACAAGGATACTTATCTGTCTTTATATGACTAACTTTCTGAGTAACGTTTCATATAGTTGATCATTCCCAACTATTTGAAAAACTCTCCTTATTTTGCTTCTTTTAATACTAGTACTATTCTTACTTGGTTTTCCTCCTGTGTCAGCAGTGATACCTTCTAATCCATTCTTGATTGTTTCTCTTTTTCTAATTGACACTGGATTTCCTCTGGGATCTGTTCCAGTCCCCTTTCTCTCTGTTTACACTTTCCTTATATGATCATAACCAATCGCTGGTCTCTAATTCCCAAAGGTATGTTGATGACTCTCAGATGTATGTCTCTAACTCAGATCTCTTTCTCTTAAGCTCCATTTTTATATATTCTATTGCCTACCTGACTTCTCCACTTGCATTTTAATAGATATCTGAAACAGAACATACAAAACAGAACTTTTGATTCGCCTCCTATCGAGCTCCCCAGTTAGCATTGTTTCAGTAAATAAGAACCTCCATTAACTCAGTGGTTAGGGAATTGGAAGTCTCTATGAGGCTGAAGAACCAATGTAGTGGAACAAGTCTTCAGTGTTCTTGAAGGACTGTGTGGAGAGATTAGATTTTAAGTCATGTAGAATGTGTGCTTGTAATGTCAGGGACTAGTTATTGGTCATGGATTTAGTGGCGCTAATGGATATTGGGATTAAGAAAACCAATAATTGTGTTGTTAGTATGATAGATAATTTAGCAACAGGTACATCTTGTAATAAACTGTCAACATGTATCCATCAACTATATCACTCAGGATGATGGCAAGACTTGGGATAAAGAGAAAGATTCTGAACCAGGTTCCACTTTGTTCAATTAATTAGTTGGCTGGTGATAAGAGAGTCAGGGACAATGATGAGGAAGATAACAGTGTAGTATAGCCAGATGGCAAAGGTTTCAGAAAAGACATTTTACTCTGTAATAGAGGAGTAATGATTTGGATTGTTTTAAGATGCTAAGTAATGTTAACTTCCCTTTTCTGGTTGCACTAGATCCTAATGTGTGTGGGAAAAAATTCCCCAATTGAGCAATGTCCTCTAGAGAAAGCTATAAGTTATTCAAAGCTAACAGTCTTCCATAAGGAGTCGAAGATAATAAGTGAATAAGATAATGGAATTAGGTGGGCAGAATGGAAAATAGTAGCCATTGTGTAAAAGTGTGGAGACATTAGTCAAAGGAAAAAAAAATAGGGAGAAAATGAAAAGATGAGAATTGATTAAAGAGGCATATATTTTAGACAGTAACCAAAGATGTCAGAAGTGAGAATCATGTTGGGAGAACTAGCCTCAAAGTCTCATTAAGTATCTAATAGGCTTTCTAAGCTCCAAGTAGAGTCCTGCAATGACTTTCTGAACCATTTTGAGAATTAATTTCTTAATTTTTATTTAAAATAGGCTCATAAAAAGATGTTTTATAGCCTCTTACATCGAATTGCCTGAAGGCTTAAGCAAAATAATATTTTTAAATACAGGTAACATCTTCAAATGGATATAAATATATGAGTTATTATTATCATGGTTTTGATATACAGTGTATATATTTTGTTCAAATTCTGGATGAAGAAAGTAGTTTTAAATTACTTCACCCTTAAATCATGAACATTTTGTAAAATCTCTGAAAACTATGTAGAGCTCAGCATAAAAAACACCCACCTACCAACCAGAATTCACACATGTAAATATTTTGCCAATTTGTTTTCAAATATATGTTAAAGGAAGGAAAATTTATTTGCTTTTTATCGAAAAATAAAACACAATATTTATTTGAAGTTTAACTTCAAGACAAGTTATGAAATAATAGTGGAGGATCTCTAAGAATCTTATGTTTTCTTTATATACTTCACCTAAGTGTCTTCACATATTAGCAATATAGTAGACATTTTTCAAACTTGACTTTTGTTTTTAACATTGACTCTGTGATTAATTGCTTTATATCAGGTGCCAAAAATGAGCATTTGTACTGGATGTATCTTGACTTTTTATGTAATTTTTCAAGAGGCTACTAAAAGTCCGTACTGTATGTACTCTCTGTCATCTCCTCTAATATGGCCCAACACTCATTTAAGTTATCAGCTATTTCCAGCTGTATTTTTTCTTTTTCTTCAAAAGATGAATACTACATACCGTGTCATTGAATCAAGCTGTCTGAAGAGATTAATTAAAGACACAGTTTGAAGGCACATATTATTCTAAAAGCAAAACATTTTGTCTTAAGATTGGATTGAGCTTTTAACATAGATACATTTTATTAGTATAAAAGTTATAGTTTTTGATTCAGGAAGTTCTAGATTCAGGTCCCAACTCATTTATTTTCCAACTATGTGATTGAATAATTTACCTAACTTTTCTTATTCTCAGCCTCCTCACTTGTAAAATGAAGGTGAAGAGAGCTGCCTACCAGGAAATTCCAAGTTTAAAAATATTATTGCTCTTTTTATTAAATTTTTTTGCTCTTTTCTTAAGAATAAAATTCAAAGAGGCAAGCATAAACAACTTCAGTCGTTTTTGTAAGATTTATTTTTTAGCAAATCAAAATAATATACTTGAAAATTGATTTCCCATAAATATTTGATCTATAGATAGTCAAAAACTATGATTATGATACATATTTTGAAATATGAAAGAAATTGGATTCATTTTGCAATACCTACAGCTAATAAATACCCCCCAGATATTGCCATTTTCCTAAGAAAACTCATGTTGCATATACTGTTGGCTAGTATAGTCTGTAGTTCTAACAGAATCACTGTATTCTCACTGTTGATGAAGTATTTTGTAGGGCAACCCACAAGCAATATCTGTATGGTGCTCCCTAACTCAGTTCCTAATTCAGTATACAAAACAGTACAAAGTAGGACATGTTGAAAAACAAAATTTTCAGTGAATTTCTATAAAATCTGGTTTTGCTTGTTAAATGTGCTTATGCAATAAAAAAGATAAACTTACAAATGAGTTCAGAGTAAATGAAACTGAGGTTTGAGATTTTTATCAGAAGTGTACCTTTTTCCTACTTGAAGTTTTCCACATTATGCATTCATTTTCTTTAAAAATGAAGACCATATTTTATAGTTCTAAAGTGCTTAATTTCAAAAGATTTATTATATGAACTGATTGGTAAAAACTTTTTTTTTTTAGCTAGAAGCTGAGTGAATTTTTGTCTTATGCATAAAATTATAATTTTTACTATGTAGAAGACAATCTAAATTAAATTATTTGTGTGAAAATGTATTTGACTCTTTGAGGAGCATAATATTCATACTATTTTTATACAGGTATTTCTTTGACGTATGGTTTTACTTATAGTACCATATACCAATTTTCACACTTGTTTAATGATAATTGAAGGAATTAAGAGGATCTAGTTAATGGTTACAGAGGGGAAAAAGTTAAATCTGTTCCATTAAAAAAATATCTGCAAATCTTCTTAGTGAATGTAATTTTTAAGAAGCTACCTTCTCACTTTTTTTTTTAAGCGCATCGTTTCAGTTTGGAAAGATTTTGAATTGCTGTGCAGTGTTTCAAAAGCTCTTCTTACAAACCTGTTCTTTCTGTTCTTGTCATGGCAGTTATATTTGCAATAATGGGACATTGTTTCAATTAAATGTATGATATGAAGAAAGGGACTGAAACACAATATGGGGCTCTGGATTACTTTACAGATTCAATATAAAAAATATGGAAAAGAATTTAAAGTGTTAAACAGTGCCATTCTTTTTCAATTTTTTATAGTGGTAAAATAGTCATAACATAAAATTTTCCATGTTAACTGTTATTAAGTGTAGAGTTTAGTGGTACTAAATACATTCCTAACATTAAACGGCTATCACCAACATCTTTTCCCAAAATTCTTTTCATCTTGTAAAACTAAAACTCTATATACATTAAACTATAACTCCCCATTTTCCTCTTCCCTTAGCCCCAGGATACCACCATTCTACTTTGTCTCTGTGATTTTGACTACTGTAAGTACTTCATATAAATAGATTCATATAGTATTTGTCTTATTGTAATTGGCTTATTTCACTTAGTATTATATACTGGTTTATTCATGTTGAAGCATATGCCAGAATTTCCTTCCTTCTTAAGACTGAATAATATTACTTTGCATGTATATACTACATTTTGCTTACTCATTCATCCATCACTAAACACTTGGGTTGCTTCCATGTTTTAGCTAGTGAGAATAATGCAGCTATGAGCATAGGTGTACAAATATTTCTTCAAGGACCCTTTATTCAATTTTGGGGGGTATATACTCAGAAGTGGAATTTCTGGATCACATGGCAATTCTGTGTTTAATTTTTTGAGAACCGCCATGTCGTTTTCCACAGCAGCTGTACCATTTTATATTCCTGCCAGTGGCACACAAGGCTTCCATTTCTCTACTTTCTTGCCACCACTTATTTTCGGTTTTGTTCTGTTTTCTTTGATAGTAGCTATACTTGTGAATATGAAACGGTATCTCATTATAGTTTTGATTGTTTTTCCCTAATGATTAGTGATGTTAAGAAACTTTTCATGTGTTTATTGGCCACTTATATGTCTCATTTGCAGACTGGAGAAATGTCTACTCAAATTCTTTCATTTTCGAATCAGATTTTTGTTGTTAACTTTTGGGAATTTTCTGTGTAGCTGGATATTATTGTCTTATCAGATATATGATTTACAAGTATTTTCTCCCAAAGTGAGTCTCTTTAGACAATATATAATAGGATCCTAATTTGTTTTTTAGTCATTCTGCCAAACTCTGTGTTTTGATTGGATAGTTTATTCCATTTACATTGAAAGCAATTACTGATAAGGAGGGACTTCTGTCATTTTTCTACTTATTTTCCATGACTTACAGCTTTTTTGTCTCTCATTTCCTGCATTACTTTCTTTTTGCTTAGTGAGTTGTTTTATAACATTTAAATGTTTAAGTATAAACATTTTCTTTTTTTGTGTATATTCTATAGCTATTTTCTTTGTGGGTACTATGTTGATTACATTTAACATCTTAAGGTTATAACACCCCACTTTGAATTACTATCATTTTAATTTCAATAATATCCAAAAACTCTATTCTTTTACACCTTCGTCCCCAGTTCTTTCAGTTGTTACTGTCACAAAATTATATCTGTATACACTCTGTGCCCCAACACCCAAACTAATAGTTCTTTCGGTGTATTAGTCTCTTAAATTAGTTTCTTAAATGTCTTCATGGAGAAAACAAAACGTGCAGCTGTAAACCTAAGTTACAATAACTAGATTTTATACCAAAAATTATCTTTAAAAAATATGTTAGTGTTTTAAGTTATGTGGAAAATAGAAAGTGAGATTACAAACTGTCATAATACTAATATTGACTTTCCTAATTGCCCATGTATTTACCTTTATTGAATCTTTATTTCTTCATATGGCTTTGAGTTACTGTCTAGTGTCCTGTCATTTCAACCTTTAGCCTTAGGAGAACCTTTAGCCTTTCTTACAGAGCCAGTATAATGATAATTTTTGTTTAACTGGGAATAACTTAATTTCTCTCTTAATTTCTTCGCTGCCTTCTGACATCCAAAGTTTCTAATGAGAAATCTGCTGATGATCTTATTGAGTTTTTCTTATATATGATGAGTGCTCCCTCTTAATGTTTTCTCTTTGTGTTTTGCTTTCAAAATTTGATTACAGTGTTTCTTGGTGTAAGTCAGTTCTTTTTACTTAGAGTTCATTCAGCTTCTTGGGTGTTTACATAAATTATCACCCATTATTCTCTCTGCCCCTTTCTGTCTTCTTCTTTGGGAATCCCACAATGTATGTGTTGGTCTTGATGTTGTCCCACAGGTCCTTTAGACACTGGTTACTTTTCTTCAATCATTTTTCTTTCAGTTCCTCAGACTTGGAAATTTCCATTGTCTCATATTTAAGTTCACTGATTCTCCTGCCTGCTCTATGAATCCTTCTAGCGATTAAAAAAAAAAAAAATCCTTATTGTGCTATTCAGATCCAGAATTACTTTTTGGTTTCTTCTTAGGTTTTCTATACTTTAATATTTCTCCTTTTTCATCCATTGTTTTTTTTGACTTTCTCCACATTTATTTATTATTATTTATTTATTTAATTTTTATTTTTTAGTTCTTTGAGCATCTTTAAGGCACTCGTTTTTGTTTTAAATTTTTTGTCTCATAGATCAACCACCAGGTCTTCCTTAGGGACATTTTCTGATTTATTTTTATCCCTTAAATAGGCCGTACATTCCTGCTTATGTGTATGCCTTGTGATCTTTCATTGAAAACTGGACATTTAATATAATAATAGGATAACTCTGAAAGTCAGATATTTCCCCTTTCTCAGGGTTAGCTGAGTTTTATGCTTGTCTGTATAGATTGTTGTAGGCTATGTCTGTGCCAAAGATCCATCTGAAATGTAAATTTAAGGTCTTTTCTGAACCTGTACCTTTCCCTAGGTATGTACAGTGACTTTTTAATTTTGTGTATGTACTTGTTTTTGAATGTCCTGAGCAGTAATGTCTGGCTTTCAAAAGGAGAAAAAGAGAAAAATGAAGGGGGAAGGTAAAATATCACTGGCTATTTAAATCTCTTGGAAGTCCTGTCTGCCAGAGAGGGTAGGGCTTACAACAGTGGAGGAACATACAACAACAACGGCCACTTGCTTTTTCTGCACCTCTAAGATCAAAAGTCACAATCAGCCT
Source organism: Eidolon dupreanum (assembly GCA_028627145.1). Classification (NCBI taxonomy): domain Eukaryota; kingdom Metazoa; phylum Chordata; class Mammalia; order Chiroptera; family Pteropodidae; genus Eidolon; species Eidolon dupreanum. Next base: position 57,504,197 of record CM053513.1, read on the forward strand.
TCAGATCATATCTGGTATCAGTTCCCTACTATTTAGAGGACAGGGTCCTTTTGCACACCGTGCCTCCCACAAAGCTATGTGGAAGGGGCTCCTAGAAGTGCTTACAGCTAGTCCCTGCCACATGGCTGAAGGGTGGAGGATGGATAGCTGCTACTGTACTAAGGGCTGAAATACTAAAATTAATTGCAGTTTATCCTGTAAGTCTTCCTCTGGAATTGCAATTCCTTAATATACTCTAGAGTTTCAGAATAGTTACATTAGACAGAATCTACCCATGCAATTGTTGTCTAGGTTGGGGAAAGAGATTCCTGATGCTTCCTACTCTACCATCTTCCCAGAATCCTCAATAAATAGTGCTAGTTTTATAAATTAAAGATACAGATTATTGGTCCTTCAATATCTAGTACTCTTAAAAAATTACAAGTAATTCTTACTAGAAGAACTGATTTGTAATGTTTATTACTCAAACACCAAATTTACATAAAAATGCATAACTATTCAGAGAGGATCTATATTACAATACAAAATGATTATTACAACCATTTGCCTCCTGTTATGCTCTTCATGGAAGAGTCAGATTATCTGTTCCTTTAGCATCCTACATTTCCTTTTCTCCCTACAGACTTCTGGAAAATATATAGCAAAGTTAGATGTTCAGGTGACAACATTATCAGTTTAAATGTATTTTGGGTTTTGAGATAACTTTACAAAAATTCCAAATGAAATGTGAATTAAAATGTCATTGGAGAGTTGGATTGAGAAAAAGGACCTCATGAATTTGACCTAACCCACACTGTGATGGAAAGTCACATTCCAATGTGAACGCCCTCCCTTGAAATCTCTGGAAAGTCATTGAAAATTTGGCTTCTTGAACTATGATTTGCTTTCTTCATTTTAAGATATTTTATTATAATATATTGAGGAAAAATCAGAATTTAAAGGTATCAGCAATATAAACATTTCATGTATCAAAATATACCTTCAAGTATTTGTATATAATCACTTTAGTGATCAGTGTGGAATTTTATCTACTTCAAGTTATAACTTTCTACATTATATTATAACTAATTCTTTCTGTAATCTTGGCAATATCCTCTTTGCACTTGATTATCTATCTATAAAACAAGAATGATGCTTGTCTATAAACTAGATAATTATGGCGGGTGAAGTAGAAGTCAATATTATAATGTGCTTTGAGAACAAAATGCTAAGTAAGCGTTAGACATTGGGAGATAATGAGCCAGTTAGTTTCTATACCTGGTCATAATTTGAATATTACAGACTCAAGTAAATTATTAAAAGCCTTTATTATAGAAAGTCAATGACTCTGGCATTGTCATTCTGTTAGGATCATTAGTCACTAAAGTGAAAAAAAAATTCTAACTGCATATAAATGAAAGGCTAGAGATTTGTTCTCAACTTTGTATTTAAGAATGTCCTAAAGTGCATATGATATTGGAACTCACATAACATTCTTAAGTAAATGCAAAAATTGCCATTTAACCTAATGTTTAGAAATTTACATCTATTTAATTGTTTATATTAGATGCTTAATTCAAAAGCAACCTTAAATATTAAGTTTGAGAAAAAAAATGTGTAAATACTTGAGTTAAACTATCTTTACATGGTATAGTTTACATTATTGTGGTAATATAGTATTTATAAAAAACAGCAAAAAACATTATTTAAAAACTTTCAAACTAGGCCTAGTTAATAAAATTCATCAAATGAAATGATTAAAACCTATTAGAGAATTTTAGCATACAAATAAAACTTCAATGATAGTTATGAAAATAAAAATATGCACATCACTTGGTAATATAGAAATATACTATAATGAATATATTGCCATATATTAAGCTCATAGATATTTTAGGAAGTTAGCTTTAAAACTGAAGGCTTTGAATTCTGCCATAGTCATTGCTAGTTTTGGATCTTTGGAAAGTTACTTTAATCTGGGCCTCATTTTTCTCAAAGGAATTTAATCAAAACTAAATGATATAATGCCAGTGAACCACTTAGTACAGTGCTTATTACTAATAAATGTTAATTACTTTCACTGTTGTTATTTCAATTATTATAAACTTGAGAAAAGTACAACAAAGTAAAATTGCCTCTGATTCAGAATATTTGCTAATTGTCATGAAATTGGTGTATATCCAGAACTTTCTTTCCAACAATAAAAGTTATTGTTACAGTTTACTTCCTTAGAGTGCTCTGTGGAGGGTTATATAAGGTGAACTGAGGAAAATATACCCGATGATGAAACCCTGTTTCCAGCCTATGAGGATATTAGCATAGAACATATTAAGAAAATTTTTGTTGAATGAGAAGGGACTGCTGATAACATTTCTAATGCAGAATTAATTCATGGAAGATATTTCAGTGTAATATTATCTTGGCAAATTATATATGCATAACCTATACACATACGTAAATAATACACACACACACACACATACATGTGCATAAGCACACACACACACCCACACACAATACCTTCATAATAATAGTATCCCGCTGAAATAGTAGCTAGTCTGTATGTTCAGGTAATGATGTCAAATGGTATATTTGACATCATTATTTCATTTGTTTATAGTTTTGCTTATTTTTCTGCTGTCTAGTCATATTGAACATGTTCAACCTTTTTCTTCTTCTGTGACCTGAGAGCTTAAATATAAGTGGGTGGTGAAATAAAAGGAGAAATCTGGTTTGTATAGTATTTATGATGTCTTTCTTTGCCCTCCTTTGAAATGTATGCACAGCTTCCACTGGCATTGATGGGAATACCCATGAGTAGATTAAAAAAGTTATAGATCTTTTGACTTGGATATCTATATCTGTGCACAGTACAACTCATATGTATGCGCAGTACCCCATTAGATTTAAATAAAAAAAAAACCCTACTTGTGGATATAAGCATTTAAAAAAGTTAGACTATGTGATGATTTAACAATTCCGAATAGGTCTGCAGAACTGTCAATTCTACTGTCACCAATTAATTGCCCCAAAGCAAAGAGCTGCCCTTTTCTTCTTTGTTGTAACCACTTAAGCTAAATTGTTGAAATTTCTAAGGCAAAGAGGAATAAATTTTATGTAAAAAACAGTCTTATGTTCAGGTCTTTGCTATGACTCTTCAATTTCAAATACCTCCTGGCTTATGCAAAATGAATTTGATATACTAATCACCAGAGGTAGTAGTAGTTATTATATATACAGTCAGCTCTCCATATCTGTGTGTTCTACACCTGCAGATTCAACCACTCACAAATCAAAAATATTAAAAAAAATGTTGTGTTGTTGCTGACATGGACTATGTAGTTAGGCCTATGATGATTGCATCTGCACTGAATATGTGCAGACTTTTCTTTTCACGTCATTATCCCCTAAACAATACAGTATAATTATACCCATTTACATTGTGGTAGGTATTATAAGTAATCTAGAAATTATTTAAGGTATACAGGAGGATGTATGTAGGTTATATGCAAATACTATGCCATTTTATATAAGGAACTTTAGCATCTGCAGATTTCAGTGTCTACATTGGTGTCCTGATGCCAAACCCCACAGATACCGTGGGACAACTATGTGTGTGTGTGTGTGTGTGTGTACACATATGTGGATAATATAATATATATCTAATACATATACAAATACATATATGACATAATTTGTTATAAAGTAGATACTTGAAATGAAAAAGCCAAATATGGAAGAAATAACACCAAACTTGGAACCAGAAAACCTTAATTTATACTCCACCCCTTCTAACTTTTGACTATGTAATTTTGGTCAAATCACTTAAAGTCTATGCACTTCAATTTCTGAAAAGTGAGGTTTATGTATACTATCTTCAAAATTTCTTTTGGCTATGAGTCTGTGAAGTCAAAATTGCCCATTTCCATTATCTGAATAAGTCATCTTAATTCTATTATGGTCTAATTTAACATGTAATAGATTTCAGCTGTCCTGTCAGCAAATCATTTGTTAAGAACAGAGCATCTTGGCTTTGATGATTATCTCTGTGTTGAGGGAAGATTGATTGGATGGTTGAATGGGTGGATACATTTATGCATGGAATAGGATTTTTTAAAAAAAAGGATAAAATGCACAGAGAGAGAAGCCAAGAGAATCAACAATGTTGCTTCAAAGATCGTTAAAGATTTACTGCATATAACACCTTTGTAAAATTTATTTTTTAAGACTATATTTATGTATATGTATGTGTCTCTCTCTCTCTCTCTCTCTCTCTATATATATATATATATATATATATATATATAGATAGATAGATATCTATATATATATAGATATCTATCTATCTATATATAGAGACATAAATTAAATGAGTAAAATATTTGAACTCTGTGACTAGAAAAAAGGTGAGCTATCTGATTTTATTTACAACTCTGAATTCTGACTGTGCTTTTTTGGGGAGGATTGTTTCATAAATATCTTTTTAGATGATCAGGTTTTAAGCATAAATTGATCATGTAAGGGTAATGTAGATGTGTTGATATTTGCTTGTTTTCTAGTTTTAGAATCATATTTTAAATGTTATTTGGTGTGTTAGTTATATAAATAAAATATATATTACCTATTTTTCAATAATTCTACCAACCCTGCATAGAGAAAAGTATTTTCAAGATATGTATCAAAACCTTTCATAATATTTTTAGAGAAAATTCTGAGCTAGGTGATGATGTTTTCTTTCCTCCCTTATCTTACCAGCTGAATAGTGTTTTCTCCACTTGCTTCTTATATGAATAAGACAAATAGAATTTACATATTTAAACTAAGAATATAAGTGTATGTTTAATATCTTGCTGAATAATTTGAGTCTTCTGGAGTCATGATAATGCTCATGATTATAAATTCAATGCAAGTACATTTGCAAGTCTACTTTTGTTTTAATTTAGATTAGTCACAACTTACATTTTTACTTGTATATTTGAATTTAAGTATCCTATTTTACAAGATTATGCCTAACTAAATATAAGGAAAGATTAATCAGTTACTGTTTCTTGAGTATCTACTTTATTCAGGATCCCTTATAGACACTTTAAGTATAAAAATAGTTTCTGTGGCCCAGGAAGTTATATTTTGCTAAGGAGACCAGGAATACATCCATGGTAGAAGCAACATTATGAAAAAAGACCTGGAGGTTGAAATGCTTAGAATGTTTTTGAGAGTTATTGAGTTGTTCAAGTTAGTAACTACTTATAAATGTTTTATTTCACAAGCATATATAAAAATTTAAAGTTGTATAAAATAATTTTATGGTATTAAATATTAGTTTGTATACATGATACTTCACAATAATTAAAAAAATAAGACTGCCATGTTTTTAATATTACTATAAATTATAATTATTTCTTTTCTAAAATATAATTAGAAGACAAGTAAACATGATATAGTTTGTATTTCAAAACATGTATGTATGCCCACATGTATATGTATAAGGGTAAATAAAACCTTTCTTTTCCTTCCCATTGAAGGAACAGATCATCAGTCCCTGATAATGGAAATGACTAGTTACACATTGATATAATAGGAATATTTAGGAGGTGTTACTTTTTTTTTTGTCACTTAGTTAGTTAACTTAGTTAGTTTAGCCTATGAGAATTGTAGGGTATTATTCGTTGATCAAATACTCTGTGTGTGTGTGTGTAAGTGTGTGTAAGTGGTGGAAGAATTATTTCATCAAAAGGAACTAGATGCTATGTCACCATTTAGCTATACAATTATGATTGTTGCACCTGAGAAGCTTTACATAGGTCAAAAAAAAAGTAAATCTAGGATGTTAGATATTGACAGACTAGTAATATGTGTGTATTGATACTAGGGCATTGCTGTACCATTGGAAGTGCATGAAATAGAAAAGGACCTTCTTCCCTTAGATTTTCCATGTGGAACTTGCCAGGTTGCTTTCAGAATACATGTGTTTAATACAAAATGCTACATCTACTCTTTTGGTAAAAAGCCAAATTTAAGATGAGATTTTTATAGTTGAGGAAAGAAGTAAATAAATAACTGGATTTTAAGTGTCGGCTAAGATTATCTGTTCTTTGGTTATGCTGTGTGAAGTGAGATGAACTGCTTCCTCGGTGTTTGCAGAAAGATGAGCTGCTTCTTTTGTTCATTTCCTTTCACTATATCTTAGTTAAGCATGGAATTGACCTAGTTGCTATCATTTCTTTAGGTTTCTACCATTTGTTAAACCAGGTATAATGTTTAAGGCAATTTTAAATGTTCTGTTAGGTAATAGTAAAATGCTTCCATTAAAAATGTATTACTACTACTCAGTAGAAGTCAATATGATCACTCACTATAAAGCAAGGTTGATTAGAAACTTCTTTTAAAAGACCCATTTAGAGTCTGTGATAAGTTGAAGCATCTGTATATAAACATATCACTTCTTTGCGAATAGCCATTTAGATTATTTGGTTTAAAATGAAATTTTTATTTTATATTTATATCACACTTCCTACAAACTGCTAAAGAAACTTGTATATCTGAATTTGATACAATTACATTTCAATGTAATGATTAATCTAAATTCTGATAAGAATTATCACATGATTAATCTAGATTCTGAGGAGATTTGTCACATTCAGGAAAACTAATTTTAATTTGTGATAATTCTTCTCAGAATCTAAATTAATCATTACACTGAAATGTAATAGTATCAGATGAGGCCACTTAGAGTGGAGAGGTCAAAAGAAACCTGCCACAGTTGTCAGAAATGGACATAGTTTTGCCCTTGCTTTATCAGGTATTGACTCTAATAAAGTATGTTTAATATCATGATCTGTCTTTCACTAGAAAGCTTGGGGCTTCAGTCACAAATGTATAAAAGTATGTCTGTTTTTTGTATACAAAACTTTATGTATGTGTAAACATATAATATGTATTTGTACTTGCCCATATGGTCTGTTTCTCTCTTCCTATATGTATGTATAATAACTATTCATGTATGAAAAAAGATTTTCATATACATGTAATTTTATTTTTATATGCATACACTACAATGGATATTATAGTCAAGAAACATGTTTATATGGATATATACATAATATGCACATATAGTCATTCCTTTATCATGTCACCTCATAACCCTGAGATATGTATCTTTTTTTTTTTATCAGGAGGGAATTTATTCAGTTTATTCAAAAAGACAAAAAGTACATTAGCCCAAATGTTTATAATTAAAAAGTAAACAATAAAAAAATGTACCTGTTTAGAACTAGAAGAGTAGGAATGAATACAAATAAAACATACCTGACCAGATAGGAGAGAATCCCCCAGATTTGTAATAAAGTCAGGATCCTCATAAAAATTCTTATATTTCTTATGGGTATAATCCTGGAAGGCAGTATCCCATAAAGCAAGGACGTTGGAATCAAGGAAGCCAGAGCCTTTGCTATGTGAACTTAGGTATAGTCCTTGCACTAAATCTCAGTTTTATAATTGTATGTGTATGTAGTAGTATACATATACATATCACATAATTATTTTAAGTATTAAATGAAATACTGTAATATGGAAAAAATGAATAGAAAATGTTAAGCACTGTTTGGATCACAGTATTTAAAAACAAGAAAACACTAGCATTTACTGAGAACTCACTATTTAGTTACCACAATTTACTTACATTTTGTATGGATAATCTCATGTAATAGACTTAATAAACCTTATGCATAAATATTATCAGATTTTACAAATGTTGAATGGGCTTAGAATTTGAATCCTTTGGTCAAGGTCATGTACTTAACATGTGGCAGAGTCAGAATTTGAAATCAGTTGACTCTTAGAATTGGTGTGTTTAACTAATATAATACTAAATATTGACAACCACTCAGTAAAAGTTAACCACAACTCTTATCATCATCATTATTACTGTGAATGAAGAATGCCATGATTATCCACTAGGTTTTATGTTAGTTTTTCAGGAAATATTTCTCCATTATCTCTGCTGATTTATGTCTCTAAATTTTCTATAAATATTACTGAATTTGCTACTGTAAAAGAAACTGAAACACTTGTTCAAAAAATAAATAAAAGGAAGGAAATCAAAATAAAAAGTTAATTAAGATTGTAATAGGAGTTTGATTCCTATATACTGTATTTACAGAGTCTCAGAAAGTTTCTTGATATTATCTTTACTCAGGAAAAAAATTTTCCAGCTATGAATTCCTAAAGAACTCATGATATAAGACATTCAATATATTAGCCACTTTGTCCTCCAGAAGCTTTTTGTACTTATTTTATTGTCATCCCTGTGCTCTCCCTGCAACAACACTGATGTGCTATTCATCATTTCTATTTGGAAGAAGTAACTACATTCCTGCTGAGCTATCACACTACTTCCAGTACAGTGTGTTTCAATAATAAATAAAGTGCACGCTTTAAGTGAAAGTACACATTTTTCAAATACATAAGTCTCTTTGGCATATTTCCAGTGGGCATGACAGAATATTTATGTTATTGTTTAATGGCAATGGTTACTTCTTTCTAGGAGCAATTTTTGATGAATCTGCCAAAAAGGATGATGAGGTGTTTCGCACAGCAGTTGGTGACCTCAACCAGAATGAGGAGATCTTACAGACTGAGAAAATCACATTTTCGGTGACATTTGTTGATGGCAACAACCCTTTTCAAGCAGTTCAAGAAGGTAAGATTCATCAGCAGTCCACTTTTTATTGTTTTTTCTTTTAAATTAAATGGCACTGAAATTAGATTTGTAAAGAGCCATTAATCACGGATATCATTTTTTGCATCTTTGCTGCATTGCTTTTCCTAAGAGTGTTTTTGGTAGATGTTGATACTATTATTCCACTTCTGAAAGGGCAGAGTGTGGAAAGTTATTGTTTTAATCAAAATGTAATATGAAAGGAATTTAAATATTTACACTAAAACTTTACGTAATTTTATGACTTTGACGTAAATGAAACATTTCCAAAATTAGAACTTTCTATTTGAATTTTCACTTTCGACTTCTTAGAGATAACAGCTACCTTGATGTTGTTACAACTCATGATGACATTTCAGATGTATTCATGACAAATGTATTTCTGGAAGGAAAACTTTTAGATACTACATACAAATCAAGTATTGTGCTGGGATCCTAATATACTGACCTAGGCTAGACATTTTTTACACTCTACAGTGTGCCAAATACTAAAGCACTTTTCTCCATTCTCACTGTATTCTTAGAGTGAATAAAATTTTTTCATAGGTACAAAGTCATAAAAATACAAATTATTTTTATTATACTGGAATGATCATTTGTATGAATGAAGGTTTTGATTGAAAGATCTTGACTAATAGAATTCTATTTTTCATACTATTGTGCTAATAAAATATTTAGGTGTTTGGCAAAACAGTCTTTCATGAAACTATTTGCTGCTAGTATATTTTATATTTTTTGCGATAATGTATTTATACTAAAGATACTCAAACAAGATATATGTAGTAAAGTTTGGCAAGAAACTTTTTAAAGACAAATAATGAAGGGATAATTAGAATAAAAGTGTCCTTTTCATCTGATGTTGTATCTGCATGTTATATAAGTAACCTTTATTAGAATATGTTTTTTTTTTTTTATCAGTAGCATCGGTTACTGTTTGAAACTTATATATATTTACTTTCATTGGTGAGAGAATGGTTAGAATAATTAGTGGTCTGATAGACTTTCATTCTAATTTATTAATTGGATGGAGTGTAAAAGTATTATTTTAATGAAATAAACAAAAGTTAAGTGAAAACTGTTTTTGCAAATAATAAGCTATTTATAATTTGATGGAATTTTAATTTTTAATTAGTAAACATCAATTTAAAAAGTCAGATTAATATAAACATCCACTTATTTACGTTTTGAAATCAAAATTATCCTAGGAACCTAGGACATTAAATAATGGATATGTTGATAAATTTTCTATAGAAATATTTAAAAGCTGTCAAAATTAATATCAGAATTAATGAAGCAGTATGTAAAATCATAAAGTCGAATTTGAGAAGAATACCCAATAATATAAAAGAATATATGTTCTTGAAAGAATGTGTTATTCACTTTAAAGAAATCTTTATGATATTTCTTTCTCAACCCTTAGTTTTAATGACTGGAATGAGAACAGGAAAAAAATGAGGACCAGTTTATTTTTGTGACTATCTTCTGATTAACTACATATTAGTAATTTTAAATTAACTTAGAGGACATGCTAAAATAACCATGCCTTTTAAAAATTCAGTTCGAAAGTATGTGGATATAAAGAAATGAAGACAACACAATGGGTAGAAGGGAATTACAGGCTGAATAAATATATTTCTTACACCTTTTTTAGAGACTACACTTTGAAAAGCAAAGACAATTTTCTGAAACACCACAATTAATCTCTTTACATATTGCTTTCTGTAAGCATTCTGCTGCCAGCTAATTTCTGGAGATAAAAATATCTCTCAAAAAAAAAGATTGTGAATTAAAAGAATTTGTGGCACTGAAAGCCAATTGAGAAAGGAAATAAGTTCTGTTTCTGAGACAGAGAGCACTGCATGTTTGTCAAGAAATAGGAAAGAGCTTCACAGTTTGCCTTATGGGTTCTGATACTAACAGGATGCTCTGGATCAGTTATTTTGATGATCTGCTCTAGATAATGAAGCTCTGGAGCTCAATTGTTACCCTATTCAATAACAAGAAATATCTCCACTAATTTTAGAAGTAAAAATATTTCTTTCTAGAGCTCCTTTTGTAATTGATTGATTTGAAAAAATAGGGAGAAAATATTCAACTGAAAGAGAACATGAAAGAATTCAGGGATATTTTCTTAAATGTCTTGAGGAAGTAATGTAGGAGAAAACCTCAATTGTGCCATCAAAAATTGCCAATTTTTCTATGATCACATCTTTGCTGTAATACCCTTCAAATCTATAGTAGTAAAGGTCTTAAATCAGCTTGTTTGTTTTTCATGTTCCAAAGCAGGGTGAAAGATTCAATGATATAATTGTTACTGATTGTTTACACATTAGCACTTCGATGAACTTCTAAAATATTCATGGTTTTGAGTTCTCTCTCTGTTTTTGTTATTGTTGTTGTTGTTTGTTTGTTTGAATTTGAAAGTCTGATCCTGAACAAATAATATCACCAAGCTTGTATGTAGATATTTGGCGATAACAAATGATAATATGTTGGTTAACATATAGGTAAATGAAATCTAATAATCTGAAATCCCCAATTTATTTTATTGCTAGAACTTCCTCCCACCAGACACATTTAAGAGACAGTATTTTTTAGAAATTTAAAATTTTGGTTAGCTTATCTTTCTCTATTGACACTTAATAAGAGAGAAGGATTTAAAGATAAACAGTCTAACCCATAAACAATAATAAAACATAATGGTACTATTAAAATGTTCTTTTGTAGCTTAAGTTTCAGTAAATTTTTACACAATAATAATTACTTTAAATAATAAATTATTTTGAGGTAAGTTTCTAAAAGATGATATATTGGTTATAACACAAGATCAATATTCTGTTCTCTGTAGATAATTATAGTAATTAATCATTTTTATCATTGTCCTGTAATATTAATCTCAGCACTTGTAGATAAGTGATCAGTAGAAAAAAATGTCTGTTTTCATAAAAGTAACCTTGAAATAAACTACCTATTTTCATATTCATAATTATTTTTTCTTTTTTTTTAAATATATTTGTTGATAAGCCAGTATATATCTTTTGTCTGTTGAATTGTGGGATGTTGATTAAGGGCAAAGAATCATCATACCTTAACATAAGAAGATTTTTTTTTTGGTAGGTTACTTTGTAGCTAGGATAAAGCTTTCTCCCTTTAGATGATATATGAACAAAAAATAATCATGTGGTATATTTTCGAAAACCTAGAGAACCATAGAAGCAGAAAATTATATAAATCTAGTTGAGTGTTTTTACTATACAAATGAAGTAATTGGGACCAGAGTAGTCAAGTACTTTTCCTACACACTGAAAGTGTAGAGGAGAGAAAGAACTAAACCAAGATCTCAGACTACTGGTCCAATATTTTTCTTGCTGTATTTGCTAGCCGTACATATGGAGAAAGCACACATGTAATCTAGGACTTCATTAAATACCACAGGGTATGAAAAATTATGACAGATTTATATGTTTTGATTCTTTTTATGTTCATAGGTTTTAGATTGCATGAAAGAGTAGGAAATTTCTTATCTAGTTGATTAATACCAGTTGCATTGTATAAATCACTCTTGTTCTTTTATCTTTGGTTTTCCTTATATAAATAATGAAGAAATCTGAACATAAATGATGTATTTTTAAGGTCAGTTTCATCTCTATGGATGAGATATTTCATCAGAACACATTTCCAGATTTAGAAATTTACCATCACCAAAATCCAGAAAGGGACTTTTGTGGGTTCTGTTGATCTGAACCAAAGCAGCTGTTGCTGAGTTTTCGCTTCTTACTCCTCTCTTGTATATTGTATGCTCTGTGACATCTGTGTATTGGATATAACAATATAGATGGACAAATGTCCAGTGTGAAAGACACTGCTGTCTCTACTGGAAGAAATAGCAGTTGTTTATATTGTTAGCTCTTAGCTGAGATCAACAACACTATAGGCCATGAAAGGTAAGAATTTATGAGAAAACAACGTCAGGGAAAGTATGGGGAGTGCATTTATAAAAATGGTCACATAGGAATGTGAGGCAAAAATATGAATCCCTGTATAATTTTTGCATTCATCAGATGTATCAGGAAGGATATAAAACACTATGTGTTGCCATTGAATGGAAAGATTCAGTTAAAACATTTGGAAATATTTGTTCTTATAAAAACACCTAAAAATGAAATACATAGTGAGAAGAGTATAAGGGCAAAATTGTACTGTAGAGTCACAAACGATCCTGTTTGAAAGAAACAGGCATTTAACTATCATTATTGTTCTTTCTGCTAGAATGCAAATCATTATAAACAATATAGTTATAAAAACTGTATTTAATATAAAAAAGCAGCCGTAGTTAAGATTGCTCATCTTCCAAGTTTCAGCCTAGTCCATCTTCAGTTTACTCCTTTGCCTACCACAACATGAATATTGATTGCCCCCAAATCAATGTGAAAAGTAAACATCTCACTTAACACTGTGATGATTTCTGTTGGATTTGCCTCATATATTTTCCAAAATAAAATTATCCTAAGTGTAAACAATGAGACTGCTTTCTTTTATGGTTTATAAAGTCAGTCTCATTTCTTTAAAGTGATATATAAAAGACACAAATATTTATATAATGTGCGTAAAAGGGATAATAGGAGAGTAGTATAGCCAAAAAGAGTATAAAGAAATCTAACTAGGAGAAAAGCACTTCTCCAAAACACATCACCATTTATTGTGAATATTTCTCATGCCAAAGGCTAAATCTAAGTAGTCTGATTCAAAGGAGATGTGAAAGAATGATTTATGTGACCCCACTATTTGATGCTTTATTCCAGGGCTTAATCTCATAATTTATATTCCTCTCTGACGTAATAGGACATTTTTACTGTGATAAAAAAAATCTGCTAATTCCAAAATGCTTAGTTTGGATTCTGTAACTTTTCTAGGATGGGTCTTAAGTGTGTATGCTTCATCAGCCTGTTTTCCTGGACCAATTTTTGTAGCTCCAATTCCAGTTTATTTTCTGAATTGCCAGACAATAAACCAAACTTTGAGAGTTCGTAGCTCCAGGGGCCAATAAAAAAAAAGCCTGAACTTCATGTAGTTATAATATTACTCTTTCATTCATTTGTTTGTGTAATCAGTTTTTCATTCCTCCTTCCTTTCTCACATCAAGGCTGATTTCATGCTATGCATCCCAGTCTCTAGGCCCAATGTTCTGTGTAACTCGTACCCAACTAAATGTGTGAAGGGGGTGGAAAGAATAAGTGATGCAGGTGACCAGTCATCTCCAAGCACTCACACATCTTGGGGGATACTAGATGTCCATACAGTGGCTGTCTGGACCATCTGCTTTCCTTCAAGAGTCTGGGATATTTAGCTTGGTTATTTTCTCATTAATCCCCTGCAAAGTCCTAGGTCACTTTTCCTCCCTACTTGCCACATTCTGAGGATGGGCCTTTAAGGTCTGGAATCAGAATCTATTGTGTGATCTTCAGTATGCATTATCAGTGTAGGTATAAAGTATGAAGAATTATATATCTGTTAGAGATAACTTTATGATTTCTTTTAAATATCTTATACTACCCTTCCCATTGAAGAATTGCCCATCAAGAAGAATTGAAATAAGATAAATTTGGAATTTAATTTTAGGAATACTCAGTCAAATCAGTATGTCCAAGTACTTATGAAATGACTAGTATTGTTTCAAGATTGTGCCAGCTACAATAGGAGAAAACAAAAGAAATAGAGGACACAGTGTCTGACTGCAGAAAGCTTGAACATGTACTTGAGGAGGGTTTGAGGATTTTTAGAGCATGAAAAAACATTATGCCATTGCCTTCTACCTATAACTTAGATTTTAAATTGTTAATAGTAAAAAGGAATATGTTATAGCTTTTTAAAATATTTACTTTTCACAGAAGAGGGAATTTTTTCTTAAAGAAATTCATGACTTTATCTTTTAACATAATGTTAATGAAAATACGTATTGCATAGCTTAATTTTTTTCTGTGATTTATTGTTGTACTCCTGTAGTGTAAGCCTTTCCTTGATCTCCTTCAATGCCACACTGTTAAAGTAACAGGTCTCTAATACTATGAATAGATTGAAATTCAGATATTTATAGACCTTTATATCATAATTTTATAGCTTTAATTCTTTGAGGTCTTTTACCTCACTCTCTGCAGTCATGTACTGTTGTGTAAGTTGCCTCATAAAATATATATTTTAGCAGTATGTACTGCTTTGAATCTTGTTTTATTTAGAAGAATTTTTAATGGCTTTCTATAAAGCTGTGTTTAATGGAGGTAAAGATTTATTCTTTTGTTGTTGCTTAAGTGTTCTTTCGTTCTATCAAATATTTTTCTCATAATAAAAGCAAACCACTTTCTTCTATTTTCTTTCTATCTCTATAGACAAAATGTGTCATTATGGTAACATAATTCCGATTTTAATCGGTCTTTTATGATACTGACTTTTCTCCTCTATGTCTTAAAGTGACTATGAATATATATGGTTTATTAGATTAAAAACCACACTTACCTGTGCCCTGCATTGTAATGAGAGTCCATTATGTAGTTATAAAAATAGTTCAAGTTCATTTTGACAAACCCAAGATGACTTTACTATATTCAGAAATTTTAAACTATTATCAGTTATTGATATCCAAGTCTCAAATGATCCAGTCTACTTCCTTATTTTGAGAAAAAAAAATAACTTGACTTATTATTAACATTTAACACCTATTTTTACATGGCCTTGGCAAGTGTTTTTAAGTTCATAGGAACCATAGTATGTGTATTCTTTTAGTACTCATGCAACATTTGGTTGAATTATCTTGTAATTTTCAAAAGAATTATCACTGAAACACTTTTAAAAGGAACATACACAAATCCAATGTGCAATGGGAAATTGTATATATTGAGAAAAAAGAGAATGAATCAGCAGGTATTTTCTGGGTGCCAGTATGCATTCAGCCTTGAGCTAATTGCTCTGCACTGTGCTGTGCTCTTCATTGGCTGCCCTGTAATCTTACCTGGTTAGCTTGACCTCTATTTATTGTTGTATTAGGTCATGACCTATATGAGTTCCTCTCCTTTTTGCCCTTGATTATAATGCTCTATTTTAATTCCTCATTCATCCCCTTTTTAATCCTTCATTCTTCGTATTGTGCTGTATACACTCTGGATTTTAAATTTGGTTCAATATATGTCTTAAATTTGATGCCATTTATCCTACTTGGGGGGAAAAAAGGGAAATTAAATGCAATGGACTTGGAATTAGATAAATCTGCCTTTATATGAATTTTACTCCATCTCTTATTATCTGTAGGACCTTGAACACACCTAATGTCTCTGAGCTTCAGTTTCTTCATACGTATAATGGGAATACATTCTCCACAGGATTACTATGATTATGTGATTATTATGTGATGATTAAATCAAGTGAAAATTGTGGTTTGTGGGTTTCTCTAGTAATCTAAATACATTTTAATTATAGTGAAGAGTATGGTGATTTAGCATCATTGCATGTGTCCAAGAGTAAGTTTCTATCTTCCTCTGACCTTACCATCCCAAACATCCTCTAACACATGTATTGCTGGTTCTCATGGATACCACTGATAATACTAAGCTTATTATCTCCCTAATCAGTGTCATTTATTGCCCAACTGTCTTTCCTTATCAAGATCTTGAATGCTGGGGTTGCAAAAAATATTACTGAAATTAAATGTTTCTACTTGTTTTCCCTCTCTTCCTGGGCTAGTTCTGCTAGTCAGCACAGGGAAATGAGAATTATATTTGCAGTGTAATTTATTTGGCAAATAGTAGTGATGTTGCAACATGTGTACTTAGGGTTGGGAGGATTTAAAATACCTAGTTATTATTTCTGGGAAGTCGAGAAAGCCCATGGAGGCCAAATTAAAGCTTTCTGATGATTTGTGTAGGCTTAATACAATCAGTGAAGTAAATAAGGCACTGAGTCATAACTAAATAGAATTCAGTTGCAGAGAGGCATAATGTTGTAGAAGAGCGATATATGTGAAGGTCGGATATATAAATAAATTCAAGGAAAGGTTTGTGTTTTCAGAGATGCATTATCGCTGGTATTTTGAGTTTATTTCTAACATGATTGTTTAAAAGGTTATCTTTCTATTTTCTGCACATTTTTATTCCAACTATACATGTGCAACTAGTAATTCTAAAAACTTGATTATTGGTTTCTTTGACTTTCCAGTACTCTATTTCTTCAATAACACATGCTATCATGTTATTTTCTGTGGAATTCATGCCTCATTTCAAGACATATTTGCATTTTGGTCCTTGAATGACTACTATAATATGATGGTAAGATTGGTTAAGGTTATTCTTTAAGCTATATTTTCAAACACAGAATAGACTTAAAACATAGAAAACATAAAACAGGCTCAGTATGTCTATTATATATGGGAAATACATTTCAAAGTATAAAAGAAATGTTTTCTCAGAATGTAATTTTTTGAGAAGAAAACTCTTATACACATCAAAGTCAGAAACAATCCTTGTACAGAGAATATTTCTGAATAGAATGACTTAGAATATTCAGTAACATTTTTGTACTTTACTTTTGAATTTATGCTTGTATAAAATTAAACAGTGCTTTGAGATGGTCCTATATGCCTACTCATATTATAAAAAACAATCAAGATGTGGATGACTCTAGTGTTAGAAAGTAAGGAGAGGATAAAAAGAGACATATACTTACTGGTCAAAGACTAAGAAACTGACACATCAGCCACACTCTTACCTAAATCCTGTTCTTATTGTTATATTTATTTGTCAATAACCTTCATTGTTTAGAGTTAGTGATTTCATCTTTTAATTCTGATTCAAATTCTTAAGTGCTTTTGTCCAGTTAAAGGACATTCATCTCTATATTAATTCACTATACATACACACACACACACACACACACACACACACACACACATGCATATCTATACGTATGCATATGTATGTATTAAATGATGCCTATATTTTATAAGCTATGTACATATGCTATGTACACTATATACATATATATGATATTTATGTTATTATATATAAATATCTCAGAATAAGTTCACCAAGCACTTTCCTCTTTTGGTCATCTTTCCAATATCAATTCATGCTTTTCATAGGATAATTTTAAATCCCTGTTTACTATGTCTCTTAAAATGGAACAGGGCAGGTTTGTTGTCATACCACCATCATTCATTATCTAAAATTCATTCCAGGGCTCCGTGAGAGCAAAGAATGAATCATTAGTTTATACTTTCTTTTCTTGGAATTGCTTAAAGATTAAATATGGAAAGGGTAGAACAACTGGCAGAGATCTATGAATCACCAAGAACAATTCATTATTATTTCAGAAATGAGCATCACAATTGTTCACTTATTTGTAAGAATTCTTTTAATTAATTGACTATATACTTTATTAATTTATACAGATAAATGAGACAAATTTAACTCAAGCACCCCAAAACTTTATAGTCTAGTAGGAGTAAAAGAGCTAAACAAGGAAGTAATTATATTTTTTATCAGAGAAGAGTGATATAAAGGAAAGTAAATGATACTATGATAGAAAATAACAGATGGGGTGTGTGTCTGTGATTTCAAACCATGAGCCTATTTTTGATAGAGCGATTATGGAGGATAGAAAAAAGTAACATTTAAGCCAAGATTTGAGCTTGCAAATTAGCCAGTCATGCAAAGGTAGGAGGAAATAGCTTTCCAGGCTATTACATATGAGAAAACCATTTGGAAGCATGAGTTTGCTGTGTTTGAGAGATTAGATTATTTTTGAATATTCAAGTTTTTATTGTTACTTTACATATATTTATTTCCATCATCAAAGTCATTACTTTCAGGGTAACACTATTACTCATGCATTTGTTACTCAAATCAGCTTCATTGTTTTCCTTTGGAAATGGAATATGAATGGAATATGTTCCATAGGAAAGTCTGGTAAGTCTGCAGGTCTCACATTTGGGACATGGGGATGCCATCCTTGGATCCTTTTTGGATTTGAAATTCACCTCTCTGTAACTCTAATTTTGAATATAGTTAGGGAAACATTTGAGCTTTTCATGTATGTGTTCTCAGGAAAAATGAATGAAATGAAACAAATCAAAGAAAGAAAGAATTTTATTCAATTTTCTTGGTCTTTCATTTAATAAGAGTAATGCACAGAGATATATTAATCTCTAAAATTAGGAAAGAAACATCATTTTTGGCTTTTATATTTGCTGTACACTCTGACAAAAGAGCCTCATTTGAAAAGCCAAATAATGAGAAGTTATATTTATTTATTAATAAGTTATTATAGCCCATGAACTGTTAAAAGTGCTTCATTTTCTTTTCCTGATATTTACACTGCCTTATAAGTTATAAGATTACTGTTCTTATTAGTATTCTACAAATGAGGAAACAGGTAAGGCTAGGTTAGGTAACTTGTCTCATCTGAAACCTTTAGAACAATGCCTAGAACACTGTTTTCTGTTTAAGTTTACTAATCAGGAGTCCCAGGCATGTATGTCAGAGGGAGGAAAATGAGTTCAAAGTATTTATTTTTTGTCTCCTGTGTGAGGTCACCCTGAGATGAATGTGTATCTTCAACAGAAGTCATGCTCTTCTAAAGGCAGCCTGCTCCACATCACTTTCTCCTTCAGAGACCCACTCATTCCTCTCTTGTCAATCCCTTGAGCTAGAGCTGGTTATCACCTCACTGTTACTAGCTTTGAATTCTTGTACTTTCCTTCATTTTTCTGCTCCAACCCACTCACACCTGTGTAATTTACTCTTTAAAAAAAAATTCCCAAATTATCTTATTTTGAGTGTGTCATTGTTCCCTATTGGGATTTTAACTGATATCATTATTAACCACTACATATTATTGCCTATTGGAAAAGCACATCTTATCTAATCTTACTGATTTGATGACTTGTCCAGTCAAATCAGGAAATGTTGTTATCTGTTGAAATGTATTATTCAGACTTAATGCATGCATCAGATTACAAAATTTAGAAAGAATGCCTCACATAGACCTTTAACTTCTGTTTTCTACAAGCTAAAATCTTCATGCCTAGGTATTTTCACAGTGCATCAAAGGCTGACTTGATGTTAGAGATGTTGAGTTGTCCTTCAGAAAGGCACTAGATCCATCCAGAAATAGGACTGGTTTACAAATGACCACCTCACAGCAGAGTTGAATGATTGTTCTTTTAGGGTACATGATTAGCTTTACTTAAATAATATGACAATGGAAAGATCTTTATAAAAACTAATATTCCATTTATTCGTCTCTTGTTAAAATCCTCTAACGAAGTTGATGAATCAGATGTTCACAAATTCTTGAATATTTTATTCCACTTTCTATGGGGAAATTTTTTCCTATAAATTTCATTTATATCATTATTTATAGGAATGCTTTATTGTGAGAATTAGACTTCTTATTAAGGTGCTGGGTAAAAACAAAACAAAACAAAACAAAACAAAACACTTTGTTGCATCAATTGCACAGCCAATATTTTTTGTTGTCTAGGAACTTAAAAAGAGTAATAAGGAGAAATGAACATCTTACAAAAAGAACTTTTTTGCATTTCATCTCTTTTTTATTTATCAGATCCATGGCCTAATAGATACTAATGAGCAGCAAATAGTCAAACAGCAGTTATCAGAGCAGGAAGAAAAGCAGGAAAGATCCACAAAAGCATGACTTGGCATTATAAGAGCCATTATTCCTTCCTTCATCTAATATTATTCAGCATCCCAGTATAAGACACTGATGTAGAATTAGTGAAGAATATAGAGGTAACTTAAGAGTACTCTGCATCTTCAAGGAGCTTTAAACTACTAATGAAGGTTAAATTTATGTGTATAGATAACACAATTACTAGCCAGTAGTTCCATGAAGGAGGAACAAAATACAAACTTCAGTAATAAAAAAATGAGAATTTACTGCTAGGGTGTTGAGTTGAGGGAGAAGGTAAAGACAACACAAAGGGGGGGTGAAAAAGTAAGACACACTTTTTACTCTGAAAGGAGGAGTGATCTAATCAAATAAGCAGGCATATCCAAAATTACATCTTTGTGACTGTGAAAAATGCGATATGGGGTAGGGATGGACTGGGAATGGAAATATCAAGCCACAAGGATAGAAATGGTAACTTCTCTGTCAATGTCTTCATCCTGTCCCCAGCTTCAAGGTCACCTCTTTCCAAAACCAGTGGTAGAATAGCGAAAGCCTGGGAAAAAAAAATCATAACTCAGCAAGTAAAATTAAACACTAATAAAGACATTAATTAAGACATCAACCTTCATACAGCAAAGTCTTAGAATGTCTTTTAAAATGCAACAAAAGTATTGAAAACAATCTGAGCTCAAAGATGCTACTTCAAAGGCACAATGCCTCCACTGTGTTTTAAGAGCAAGTGATATTTTAAAAATAATTATTCCATATCGACAGTGAAGTAGTTGCTTTCTACATTAAAGAAAGAGATAAGAACCCAAGTTTTATAATATAAAAAGTGTTGTGCATATGCATTAACTAATGCTGTCAAGAAATTTTACTACATGTTTAGCTCTATGTGCTGTATGTAACTCAAAGTTCATGGCACTATGCTTTTTTACATGTGAACATGGATCATTTCCTCACTGAGTTGGATGGAAGTAGATAAAAAATAATGATATCATGTATTACAGTTCTTTTTTATGCATAGTCTGTGATTACTATCTTTCCCCACCCTTTAATTAAAATAGTTAATGTTTTAACTTAAAAGCATTTTTATTGTTCTGATTATCATAGGTGGCCAATGAGGCTTGTTTATCTGAAAAAAAAAAAAATGCTCTGCAACCTGTTAAAATCAGCATCCACAGTTCATTAATTATTGATTCATTTATTTTTTTAAATCTAAATAGAAGTTATTGAGTGCTTATAATTTGCAAAATGCTGTAATAAGTACTGGAAGAGATACCAAGATTCATCAGTGTGGTTTCTACCTTGAAGAATCTTATGTTTGGCAAGTAACAGACATAAATATCATTATCATAGATAGAAACAATCATCATACAAAGAACAATAAATTGTAAAGTCTTCAGTAGTAGTAAAGATGAAGTATTGTGGGATTTCAAGGAATGTGTATAGTTCTGCTTTCCTTCCTTCACCCACAACTAGAAGTACCTGTTTGTTCTCTGCATTTCAGTGCATCTCAAATATTTGGTACCAAATATAACAGTCCATTTGAGGTAATTTAGCATCATCTCGCCAACCTTGCTATTTTGCTAACCTATATTCATTCACTGAATTAATTCTACAAATATTTATTGAGTGTCTAGAATGACTCAGGAGTTATTCTGGGAACTCATGGTATAGGAGTGAAAAAACAAATATCCTGCTCTCTTGGAAGGTATATTCTAGTTTAGGAAACAATAATATACAAATTCATATGTATATATTCAACATACATGTGATTTCAGATTGAAGAGTTGGTATGAAAAATTAAAAGTGAAGCAGCCTAAGAGGGATACAGATGATGAAGGTGGGGTATCATTTTAAATAGTCAGGAAAAGAGCTTCCTGATAAGATGGCTTTGAGCAGAGACCTGTAAGATGAAAGGGAGCATGTGATGTGGATATTGGGTAAGGCAGAGTATGCAACAAATTCTCGTAATAGTATTAGTAACTCAGATTCTTCTGTCTTCTCAGGACCAAATTAATACCTGATTTCCTTTGTGAAAGCGAGTACCTGTAAATTATCTGGCTAGTACCTGCAGTCACTTATATTTTCAGGCCTTGCCTTGTTTTTGCAAATTTGTTTTGTAACTCAAAGACCTTTATTTGAACTTAGCCCTTAAACTGATGTTCAGTCACCTGTTTCCAATGGGTCTAACTTTCTCATTGTGTGTAAAAACCCACTTTCAGGCTTGAGAAGAGAGTCAATGTACTTGCTATTACTTAAGCCTTTTCTCTTTTCTATCAGCATTTTTGTGGATTATCACTATTACCTGTTGCCATAATTTGAATAAACTCTCACCCACTGTACTGAACTGTTTAAAATAGATTCTTCCATAGTAACACTGTTTTAGCTGAGTCCATGCCGCCCCACACCCTACCCTCACCCCAATAAGACTACCTTACCTAGTTTTCCTTATGGTTATACAGAGGCCCATGGGATGTGATGGAAACATGGGCAATATACAAGTCACTTCCAACTTGAAGGCAAGCTACTTGCCCTAGATTAACACTTCCTCTGCCCCTTTTCAGTGAGTTAGAATATGGATATGGTTGTGACACAGCTTTGACCACACAAATAAGGACAACCCGGTAGAAGATTTCAAGGCAACAAGATGAAACTTGGCTTCCAGGAAGAGTAATGCTGCCCTGGGTGGACTGCTATATGTGAGAGAAATCCACCTCTATCTCATTGAAAGCCTACCCTATTTGAGTTGTCATTGTTCCAGTAGGTTAAACCTTATAATAATAATTTTAACATGCTTCTCTAACCATCTCTCTATATGAAACAGATTTCCCACTGCTATTGCTGCCCTAGTGACACTATCTAATTTTGATGACCTAGGTACTCTGCTTCTGTTTCTTCCTATTGTAGTTGTGGTTGACTTCTTTTTGCTGCTGCTTGCACTACCCACTCCTCATCTCCTTCCCCTCTTACCCTCACTGCTGTATTGAGGTATAATTTACAAACTATGAAATCTATCTATTTTAAATGTACCATCCAGTTATTAGTAGTAAACTTATAGAGTTTTGCAACTATCCCCAAAATCAAGTTTTAGAATGTTTCCACCACCAATAAAATCCCTCATGTGCGTTTGCTGTCAATCAATCCCCATTCCTACAGCACCACTCCTCCCCACGCCAACCACGATTCTGTTTCTATAGATTTACCTCTTCTGGGAATTTCATATAAATGAAATTAGATAAAATGTAGTCTTTTGTGCCTGGCATTTTTCATTTAGAAAGTTTTTTTTTTTTTTAATGTCAATCCATGTTGTAGCATGTATCAAGAATATGTTTCTTCTAATGACAAATAATGTTCCATTGTACAGATATGTCACATATGGTTTTTCCATTCAAAAACTGAGGGACTTTGGATTATTTCCATTTTTTTCTTTTGATTATTATGAAAGATGCTAAAAGTCATTGTGCGGACATATTTATTTCATTTTGTGTCTTTGTCTGCTCAGGCTGCCATAACAAAATACTACACACTGGGTGGCTTAACCAACATAAATTTATATTCTCACAGTTCTGGGTACTAAGATCAAGGTGTCAGCAGCGTTGGTATCTGTTGAGAGCTCAACCCTCGGATAGCAGATAGCTGCTTTCTTGCTGTGTGCTCACAGGACCTCTTCTTTGTGTGTGTGTGAGGGAAGAGAGAACGAGCAAGATTTCTGGCGTCTCTTCTTCTAAAGGCACTGACCCTTTAGGATCAGGGTTCTATTCCTACGTCCTTATTTAATGTTAATTACTTCCCAAGATACCCTATCTCAAAATGCAGACATACTGGGAGTTTAGTGCTATAACACTGATATTTTGGAAGGACATAACCATCTAGTTTGTAACATTTTGGGGAGGTAAATATCTAAAAAGGAAATTTCTTAATTAATGTTTAACTTAAGTAATTGCACAACTGTTTTCCAAAGTGAGCGTACAGTTTTAAGTTCTCATTGGCAAAGTATGAGGGTTCCAGTTTCTTCATATCCTTGTAAATCCTGTGAAACATAAGAAGTGGTATCTAATTAAGGTTTTAATTTGTATTTCTCTAATTATTAATGGTACTGAGTATTTTTTTCTGTGTATATTGACCATCTGTATATTTTTTGATGAAGTGTTTGTCCAATCTTATGTGCATTTTAATTAAATTTTTTGACTTCTTATTATTTAAATATTTATTTTTAATAAAAGTCCTTTTTAATATTAATTTAAAAAATTTAATTAATTTTTTTGTGACATTGATTAATAAAATCCAGTAAATTTCAGTGTAAAGTTTAACAGTAAGGCATATATACTGCATTGTGTGTTCACCTCCCATAGTTAGATTTCTTTCTGTCACCACATATTTGACCTCTTTTACCCCATATAACTCCCTCCTACCCCCTCCCCCACCCACTTTCTGGTAGCCACTAGTCTATTGTCCATGTCCATGAGTCTCTGTGTGTTTGTCTTGTTCATTTGTTGCTTTTAGGTTTATATCCCACATACAAGTGATATCATGTGATTTTCAACTTTTTCAGTCTGGCTTATTTCGCTTAGTATGATTATCTCAAGGTTTATCCATGTTGTTACAAATGGCAGTATTTCATCTTCTTATGGCTAAGTAATATTCCATTGTGTATATGTACCACAGCTTCTTTTTCCAGTCATCTATTGTAGGACACTTCAGTTGCTTCCATGTCCTGGCCACCGTGAAGAATGTTGCTATGAACATCAGTGTGTAAATATCTTTTTGGATATGGGTTTTCAATTCTTTGGGGTAAATACCCAGTAGAGAGATTGCTGGATCATATGATAGATCAATTCTTAGTTTTCTGTGGAACTTCCATACTGTTTTCCATAGTGGCTGTACCAATTTGCAGTCCCACCAATAGTGTATGAGGATTCCTATTTCTCTGCATCCTCTCCAACATTCGTTATTATTTGTCCTGTTGATTATAGCTATTCTAACAGATGTGAGATGGTATCTCATTGAGGTTTTGATTTGCATTCCTCTAATAGCTAGTGATGTTGAGCATCTTTTCCTATATTTGTTGGCCATTTGTATGTCCTCTAGGGAGAAGTGTATGTTCAGGTCCACTGCCCATTTTTTGATTGGATTGTTTTGTTATTGTTGCTATTGAGTCATATGAGTTCTTTGTATATTTTGGATATTAGTCCCTTATTTGAGGCATTGCTTGCAAATATATTTTTTCTTTCAGATGGTTGTCTCTTTACTTTGTCAATAGTTTCTTTTGCTGGGCAGAGGCTTTTTAGTTTGATGTAGTCCCATTCATTTATTTTTGCTTTTACTTCCCTTGCCTTTGAGGTCAAATTCATAAAATCTTCTTTAAGTCCAAGGTCCATGACTTTAGTTCCTATGTTTTCTTCTATGTACTTTATTATTTTGGGCATTATATTCAAATCCTTAATTCATTTTGAGTTAATTTTGGTGTGTGGTGATAGACAACAGTCTAGTTTCATTCTTTTGCAGGTGGCTTTCCAGTTTTCCAAGCACCATTTATTAAAGAAGCTTTCTTTTCTCCACTGTATGTTTTTGGCTTTTTTGTCAAAAATTATTTGCCCATATAAACATGGATTTATTTCTGGACTGTCGTTTCTGTTCCATTGGTCTGTGCGTCTGTTTTGCTGCCAATATCTTTGCCATATGTATATGGCATATATATGTGTATATATTTTTTTTCTCTCAGCTTTTTCCCCCCTTTTCTTTGTTGAAGTCCAGTTTATCAATTGTTTTCTTCTAAATATCCTGCTTTTGGCATTGAATCTAAGAACTTACTGAATAATCCAAGGTCATTACTATTTTTCTTGTTTTCTTCTTAAAATGTTATATATTTAGCTTTTATAGTTAGATCTAGGAGCTATTTCATGTTGCTATTTCAGTGTGGTATGAAACAATATTTTGGCATGTGAATATACAATTTACCTAGTGCTATTTCTTGGAAAGATGATTTTTCCCCCATTGAGTAATCTTGAGACCTTTGCTGAAAAGCAATTGACTATAAAATTAAGGATTTATTTCTGAACCTTCAAACCTCTTTAGATGATCTATATTCCTGTCCCAATGGTCAGTTGAAAAGTTCCTCATACAAGTGGACCTATACAGTTCAAACTTGTGTTGTTCAAGGGTATATATAAATATATGGATGTATGTGTATGTATGTGTGAGTTGAAATTTTAACACCTGTCTGAATATAGATATCAAGATACAACTGGAAAAGGGAAACTGGAGCTCTATAGAGGAAGAAGAGGGAGATGATTTAAGATCATGTTGTGTGAAGGTGAAAGTTAAAGTTGATATTGTATGATATTACCAAAGATGAATATTGGGGAGGAGAGAACCATGGATATATCATTGCAAATAATTTTTGGAGTAATTAAATTAACTGAATGTTGTTCAGATGTGGAGTGTAAAAAGTCTATGGATTGTAGAGATAAGCAACCCACTGATTAAATTATGGAGAGAAATTTCCTTACAGTGTGGTGCTATCAATGGAGGCTGGTGCAGTAATAAAGGGTGAGTAGACAGGAAGACTGAATACGATAAGTAGAGTCTTTCTTCAGAATTTGATAATGAAGTTATATGTACATGAATAACCAGAGTTTAGTGAAATGTTAAATAGGTATTTTTGAACTGAGTAGAAAAAATCCATAGTAGAAAATAGAGATTTATGATAGCAGTTTGGTTTAGAAAGCTGTTAAAGAGAAAGATTTGGTAAATATTGAACCATTGAGCTTTGGGGACAATCATGTTTGTTGATATAGAGAAAGAAAATTGAGGAAGTTCATGGGAAGCAATTATAATCATCTCAATAATACTTAAGGCCATGGGACATTGGGGAAGTGCAGTGGAGAGATGAAAAGGTTTAGAAACACTGCTGGGATGAGTCAGTTAGGGACAATTGAAAGTATTTCTTAGTCATAGTAAGAACCAACCTGAGATTTCACAGCAAAAATCTGTAAGAGATTATATAAAACCACTTTCACAATATTCTCCAGCAATATTAGGAATCTTTCAACATAATGAAGGTCACGCTTTTATGTATAAAATATTGTTTTATCTATTTTCATGGTTAGGTATTATTTTCAGAACTTTCTTAAAATTATAGGAAGTCTTATGAGTGAATGAGCCACTAGACAGGGAAAATAATTTTTTTGGAATGGATAGTATTTTAACATTCTCTTTGTTTTTGTTAAGTCCACATGTGGATATTTGAGGAGATTTGATATTTCCGGAAAAGAGAGTTGTAAGAATGGGAAGAAAAGTAAACGATTTAAAATGTTTACAGTAATTTATTTTTCCTTGGGACTTTTCCTGGAGTTTATTTGTGCACAGTGAACACCAATCTGTTTAACAAAAAAAGATTTCCTAAGAATGTTTAAGGGACTTTATTTATCCTATGGTAATTTATAGGGTTTATTATTTAGCTCTTGGTTCTGGGACAATCAGCCTCAACATCTAAAGTGGTAAAGTGGAAAATGAATCAAATTTGGAGTCAAAAGCATTTGTTTTGTTACTAGATCTGGCTCTTAAGCAATTTCTTTGAATCATAAAATGGAAATAAAAAGTACTTAAATGACTCCACGAGTTTATTGTGAGATTCCAGTAAGTGATGGATTAGAAAGCCTATATGATCTATTAAGTGATGGCATTTATTTTGAAATCCATATTCATCAGCATGTGGGCCCATGCTAGTCTGGAACTGAAGCTTCTGTTTCTTTCAAAGAGATTTTATTAGGTTAGATAAATAAAGTTCAGCACCACTGAGAAACTTTTGAAGATGAAAAATTTGTTGTTAGAATTAATATTTAAATAAGTTTTAAAATCATCTGTAAGAAATTAGTAAAATTTTAAAAATTTCAGGCTGATTGTTTCAAAAATATTACATAGTTATTTTATAGAAACTTTAATTATTGAGCATGCTTTATTGAGATGTATTATATACATTGAAGCAATATGTTTAATTGTTATGTTGAATAAAACATCTTGTTATATTCATATTATTAGAATGTGCTGTAATAGGACCTGAGTTATGAACACATTTTAGGTATATGTAAGACCTGCTTAGCCTGAATGTGAACTGCATAATATAAGGATAAAAAGGCACTCAAAATAAATAGATTTTTATCTTCTCTGACCTGGGTAATAAAAGAGATTCCTCCAAGTTAGATTAAACATAGCTATATTATTTACTTAGTTATTAACTTATAAAAACTATATGTAAACATGGAGCCAAGTCCAGTAAATATATGTATCTCCATCTGTGATTGTTCTTGCACTGAAGATTTTATTCCAGTGGAATAAAATGTGCACAGTCTAGTAGTCAGAGATGGTAGTGGCACGTGTTCATACCAAAACTGCTTGAAGAAGAACTTGATTCTGCTCAAGTAAGCAAGATTTTTTTTCTTCTGCTATGATTATCCTGGAGTAATTACCATAGTAAACGCTGTGGTACCACTAACACCCACATAGTCATATCCTTCTGTTTATGTGAAAAGCAGCACCAATGAGTTGGAACTCAATTTTTTACTTGAATGCATTATTCAAAAATGTGAACACAGCTAAAATTTTATACAGTAAACTTGAAGATTATAATTTTTTTCAGTTTCAAAACAAGCTGAGTAAAGGATATGAGAGAAAATTTTTAATAAAGGTTAGATCAGTTTATAATCTAGTATTTGTACATATTTTGATTCTCATTTTTATTATCTTTTATTTGTTTATACCTAAAGCTCCCACGAAATTCCACTATATATGGAATTTCACCATCATGTTTTAAAAATAGAGCCATATGATATGGCTTAAATTTGTGGCTAGCATTTGGAAAACAAGCATTTGAGCCATACATATGTATGACAAAGTCGCGAATTTGATACATTAATTAATATTAATATTATAGCTCGTACAAAACTTCTCAGATTCTACTGAGACACAGACTCAGCTCTAATTCCTAAGACTTGGTAATCGTGAGATCGATTCCTAGTTAAGTCACATTCTTTACTAGCTCTGAACCTGTAGATTTTAACTCTGTATAAGCCTTAATTTCTCCATCTGTAAAATTAATATAGTAATAATAAGCATGACATTTAAAGTTTAGTCTTTGAGAGTAAGGATTTTTTTTTAATAAAAATTAGAAAACAATCATGAAATCAAATGTCACACAATAGATACTCAGAAACTGGTAGCTATGAAAAATCATCATCTATCATTATATTTCTGATGAATTACTGACAATAAATGAACCCATGCATAAATGAACATTAAAGTAATAATAGTAAGTTTTTTTCCTTGTTTTAATAGGGCAATGTTTCAGAGCTTTAAAGTTTCTCCCAAGAGGGCCTTACTATTTATAGAGAAGTGAATTAGTATTTCCCCATCTATATGAGCCTTTCCAAGGTATTTTGGAACCTGGATTGCTTTTAAATTGACTTTAATGTCCAGAGATTGGGTCAGTCCACAGTCTCTTCTTGCAGCACACACATGTACACACATGCAACACGTAACTAGTAAAGCTACTAATTATTCTGAACTTAGAATATATATTCGATATTCTTTTCTACCTAAAATTCAATATGGTAGTAGCAACATCATCAAATCAGTAAAATCATCACAATAACTAATATTAAGTAAATAAAAGCTTATTATGTAGCATATCTCCATACTTCACATGTATTAACTCATTTAATCCTGGCAGTCCTATAAAGTAGTAGTATAATTGTTCGAATTTGACACAGGAAACTTTAGGCACACAGAGGTGAAGTAAAGTGGCAAAATGCATATATTATTAGGTATAAGACAGGATTTGAAATCAGGCAGTCAGGCTCTAGAGCCTTTTGCTATCAATGACCTTCCATAGCTTAACTAATACCATTAACAATTATAAATCCATGTTATTTTGGTCAAATAAAAGAGTTGTGTAAGATTCTGTTATGATCATTGGCTATGAGTGATTATAATTAGCATAGTATTTTTTTGTATTGGAAAATATGACAACCAAGCATTTCTTGATGGAAAGAACATATTTGAATTCTCTCCAAAATATTTTAAGGATTTATTTTTAAAGTCTAGATAAGTTATCAGAAAGTCCTATAGGATAACATTTCATTTAAACTTCCCTATCAATTTTTCTCTAACTTAACTGAATACCTTAACTGATTTCTCACCATTGAAGACATTTAGGTGGAAAATAAGCATATGAAAAGATGCCTCACACATTATGCCATAAGGGTTATGCAAATTAAAACTACTACTCACCTATGAGAGTGGCTAAAATCTGGACCACTGATAAAAGCAAATGCTGGAGAGGATGTGGAACAACAGGAATGCTCATTCATTGATGGTGGGAATGCAAAATGTTAACAGCTACTTTGGAAGAGAGTTTGGCAGTTCTTTTATAAAACGAACTACGGAACTAACTACATTCTTACCATAGGATCTTGAAATTGTGCTTCTTGATATTTACACAAGGGGGTTGGAACCTTTTCTTTCCTAGTAATCTTTCAATTAAATAGTTAATTTCTAATTTTATGATACCTTAGAAATAATTGTTTAATAGGATTGTGCTATCAGAGATTATCTAGTTTAAATCACTAATTTTACATTTCAGGAAAATTAAGCCTAGAAAGATAACTGTCACCTAAAATCATGTAGTTAATTAGAGACATACCAGGGACTATTACCCCTCAGTGAGGAGGTATTTAAATTGGAACCAAGGAAATAAAGTTTCAATTCATACTGAGAAATAATAACACTCAGTGATTAAAACGCAAGCTTTATGGAAAGAATGTCAGTGTTAAAATACCTAGCACCATCACTTACTAACTATGAACTTGACAAAAATTTTCATTCCTGAATCTCATCTATGAAATGGAAATAATAATATTTCTTACCTCGGAGATCTATCTTGAGGGTTAAGTGGGGTAGTAAATGTAAAGCATTTATACTAATACCTGGCATAAAACAGTTTGTTTTTCAATGTAATTTATACTTATTGGAGAAACTTTTGTAAAATACAAAATAATAAGAAATAGAATAAATCGTTGCTAATCTTAATTCCTAAAACCATTAGCTCTATACCTGAAGATTTTTCATTTTAATTTTTCATTCCATTTACATTCTGTTTTTCATTTATGTTTTTAAAATTTATTTTGCACAATTATGCTTAGAAATCTGATTTGTGGCAACATAGAGGTCTAGCTATCATAAATTCCATTTGTTAAAAAAAATCTAAAAAAACTGCAAACAAGGCAAAACAACAACAAAAACTAACATCTTTTAAATGTATGAATGTGTTTTCAAGAAAATAAGGAATTAAGTTGAGTTCAGGGTCTAAGCCATGTGACAAATGAAGAGAATTCATTAGTGCCGAAGATGTCACTTGGCCTGGGGACATCTACCTTCAGATTCTGACTGGCTTGGAGATTTGCTTTTGATGGTCTTTGGCATATGTATGAAAAGGTTTGGGTCTCTGCAGTTAGGAGTCTGTTCTCTGGATGCATAAAGCTTGAATACAAAGAGGGCTATAATCAAGAGCAAATTAAAACAAACAAACAAACAAACAAACAAACAAAAATTAAAGACTACAGAGAATAAAGGAAATCTAACTCAGCCTGGATGAAGTGGAGGATACAAAAATCTCTTGAGAACTCATGAGAATTCTGATGTAGAAATAGAGCCTTAATTTATGCTGTTCACATGGTACTGAGAAAAAGGAGGCAAGAATAAATTTAAAATGAACCCAGAGTTAGTAGTATTTCCAATTAATTTTTTTACAAAAACAAAATCTTTCTGGAATATTATGTTTTCAACCCAGGCTTATAATGATTCCTGCAGAGAGAAGACCAAACAATATAAGCACAATCACATAACACAGTTACAAAATACACAAAGAAACTAGAGACCATGGGCAAGAAATTATAAAGCAAAATGTAAAATAAATATGGTTAATATGTTTAAATAAGTAAGACAGTCAAAATTATTAGTAAAAGCATAAGATCCTCAAAAATGACTAGATGAAATTAGGAAAATAAACCAAACAGAAAACAAACAAACAAAAAAAAACAGAACTTCTGGAAATAAGAAAAATAATATTTGAGATAGAAACTCATTGGAAAGATAGCAGAATAAGCACAGCTGAAGAGAAATGTTGAAAAATTGGTCCTCTAAACAGACACAAAACTGAAAATGTATGAGTATGCTTAATATATATATGTTTATTATAAGTTTTACTGATATAAATGTATGTAGCATACAATTTACAAATAATAAAATATTATTTATTACTTTAGTGCATATACCATATTACCAGTTGATTCACATAGAATGTCTTCATTTTATCAAATTCTCACATACATAAATCAACCTATAATCAAGTGATGTTGCATCCCAAATCACTAACTCTTTATACAGTAAAAGTATTATAATTTAGTCTGATATGTAACCTATTGTTAAGGAATTTCTTCCTCTTATAAAATTTATATTCATTTAACTGAAACATCTTTTCAGCTTCAGTAGATACAACACACTTTTAGGTTTAATCTACATTTTTTATATTTTCTCCATTACTTTCTTAAACCTAGATAAACAATAAAAAATTAAATCAAGATTTATGTTTGCTGAATTCCATCAATGTAAATATTTTCATCATAATTAATTTTAAGTTATCAGTATGATGTCACTTAACACAGAGTTAGGAAAAGTGTGCAGTAACACATCATTGTGTAATATTTATATAGTAATATATAGTATTTCTATCATATAGATACAGATAAAATAACATGCAAGAACATAGCTAATAATAAAATAATTGGGAACATGAAAGTTTTGAATTTATTAGCTTTATCTTTAATGTAATGTATGTAATTGAAAGTTTATATAAGTTAAG
Organism: Eidolon dupreanum; assembly: GCA_028627145.1. NCBI lineage: Eukaryota > Metazoa > Chordata > Mammalia > Chiroptera > Pteropodidae > Eidolon > Eidolon dupreanum. The sequence goes on from CM053513.1 coordinate 57,537,490, forward strand.
TTTTAATAATGGCTGCGTTTAACTACTGCTTAACAAATTCCTGAAAAGAGAATAATCGACTGTCACTAGGCAGTAGGAGCATGGTGCCAGGCTTCTGCTTTTGTCCATCATTACTGGGCAGTTTCTATTTATTTGTTCCAGAGTTCTCCTAAGAAGGGTGGGAGAGTAAGGGAAGGTGTTGGTTGTGCAAGATTAAGAAGGAGACTGGAAATTTCACACTTCTCTGTTCATTAACTTTTAGCAATATATATATATATATTTATATATATATATATTTATTTATTTATTTATTTATTTAATTTAACTGTATTATTAATTTCAAGTATATAGTACAGCAAATATTTTTTATTTCATCTGCACTTCCCCACTCATAACTCTCATGGGACTCATGCTTCCCAGTGAGGATTCTCAAGGGTTCTTTGAGGGCACCTTGGATATCTTATTGTTCCTCTTTTTGCAGGCATTTAAATGGAGACTGCTCCTATTCTGTTGTCAGTTGCTACTACTGCAGCCTTTCCAAATTACTTGAAATCTTGTATCCTATTTTAGATCATTTTTTTTCATTCCTTTTTGTTACCATTTTCTTTATTCTTATGCCATTAATTATGGGGTGGGAGGTGGCTACTGAAGGGGTAAATTCAATAAATTCCTACTGTCATTACTTCCATATGTAGACAGAAATATCAGCAGATAGTTTTTAAAGATTTATCATAATTCTAGAGCTCACCAAATATAATTAAAACTGAGAAAATACAGAATATGGAAAGGCACATATTCCGTAGTGCCTTCGTGTATGTTGATCTGTATGAAAAAATTATTTGTCTTTTTAACATGTACTTTATCAACCTTTAGAATATATATATATATATATATATATATATATATATATATATATATATATTCTCTTAGGTCTGCTAAGAAAAAGAGCAGTCCTATATCCTCAGATATGCAAAATTTTTAGGCATCGGAGTCTAAGGATTTGATAAGGTCTAATCAAATATTACTGTGGTGTCAAGTGCTCCATCTTAGTATGTACATCACATAAAATCATTTCTAACCTTCTCAGTACATTCGTCATCTTGTATATTGCTGTAAATCATTCCCACTGAACTACTTCAAAATGTTTTACATGTAATACCCCTAGGTATTCAATTAGGCACTGGGATTTGTGGAAATGTGTTGAAAGTAAAAGGAGAAGAGGTAGAAAATGGAATTGAATATAACATGCCTCTTGCTGTCAGGCACAATTTCTTTTCCTCAAATAGCCAGAAAGCCTGTTACAGGTTTCTAACGATATATAAAGAAGGTGATGAATGGAAAAGGACATAAGCCTAGTAGTGTGTTCTAGACATATAATATGTTTAGGAGAATGTGTTCTAGACATATAAAAATTAGATTTTTTTGAATTTTAATAACTGAGTACTAAATTACTAATATAACCAAAAGGCATATTTTAAAAATTGTATTTTCTATTCTTATTTATTTGGAAGAACATTGAAGATAAATAAGAGTGTAGGTGTTCATTCACAATAGCACAATAAAAGTATTTATACCATTCTTCACTTCAGCTTTTCCTAAACTTGAGTGTAATGCTTATAGGAATCTAGTTGAAAAATAGTGTTAGAATTATTTCTAAGTTCAACTGTTTACAACACTGTGATAAATACACTTTCAAACTTGTAATATTGTCCAATTTCACATTGTGGAATCGAGTCATTTTTCTACTGCTTTCTTGATATGTATTTAGAGTGGACAGACATCTTTCAAAATGGCTACCCTGATGTTTGTGTAACTCATCTTTCTATCTTTATGAATCATCCCATCCCTGTATGCATGTGTGTTGCACGTATCATGAATTACTTAGGAGTTCTTAGAATCGTTATTATTTTATATATGATTTTTTTTTTCACTTGCAAGTGGACTTGTTCTCTCTGCAAGAACAATTTTCTCTCTTTTACTGTCCTATTAGAACCATCTTACTCTTTAATAATTGTTCAAATGCTATTTTCTTTAGGTAACCTTTCCTATATACCAATGCTTTCCTTAACCTGATGTGTTTTCCTGCAGATTCCTCCTTTTGGTTTTTCCACAGCATCCTTTGCTTAATGCTGAACCTACCAACCTGTATTGTAGTTAGTTATTTTCTTGATTCTAACCCACTAAACCCTTTAGGGCGTGGATTGTGTCTTATCTTTATTCTTAACAAAAAGGAGGTATTTCTTAACATTAATAGTTAGGTAGTTTCCTCTAATGAGGTATTTTGTTCTGATAGAATTAGGCATTGATAAAAGAGCCAGGTGGGAAGAAAACACATTACAGAAGGTGGAAAAATTATTGTCATTCTGTACAAGTTTACTAAATTAGTTTGTTTTAACTATAACTTAGGTGGAGGTGATATCCATGTGGGAAATTAAGGTACTCAGTGCATTGTAATTGTGAACTGAAGTAAGAAGAAAAGTTCCTGTCCAATTGTATACCACATTCCTGGGAGGAAATACTTCCCTCTTTTTTATATAGTGAATAATAAAGGTATAAAGCAAGAAGAGATTTCTTTTTCTCTCTCTATTTTTCACTTTTTCCTATCTCTTGTTCTGTCTTTGTGAAGTAATGAGTTCTAAAATGTTCCTTAAAGTCCCCAAGATTTGAAGGATTTTAATAAAAGCTCTAGAGGTCAGTGTAACCAGACCCTGTTTATGGAACTCACAACAGGGTCAGTGCATTGCCAGATGGAAGGGTAGATAAGATAGATAATGAGCAGATTATGTGAATATTATTAAATCTGATTTTAAATCCAAAAATCTTTTGCCTAAATTGGTATATGTGGATTTCATTTAGTTGTAAGAAAGAATGTTAAAAAATAAACATTCCTGAATGAATGTTTTGGTAACTTTTCAAGGATATTAGATATGCTTGATTTTTCATTTAATTATTTCTGCCCAAGAAAACACTTTATGTTGCTCTGGCCATCCATGAATAATATGTCTTGACATTTAAAATCTGAAGACTAACCAGATTTTTATAATCATTAGAAATAATGCATGCTTTGTTCTAAGATTTACTTCCCTGATGTTCAGAATTTGAAATACTTTATATGTGTTTATCGTTGGAAAGGTCATTCAAGTTTGAAGAAATCTAAACATGGCCTTAAAATTTCTACCTTTTAGCATCCATGCAAGTATAATTAGTTGTTATTGTAATTTGATTATTATGACAAATAATTAGAGAATACTTTCCTTGATAATTCTTAAAAGAAAAACCCATTCGTCTATTTATTTTTCCTTTTAAAAAGTTTTGAATTTTGGATTTTGGCTCCTTCCTTAACATTTTTTTTCCCTTAGGAATTCAAACACCATGACTGCAACTTGTACATTGAAAATAATTTACACACCTACTAAGTAGATTTGATTAACATTTTCACAATGTTCCTGGCATGGCAAAATGATTTTGGAAATCAGTTTAATTCATTCCCTAGTATCTATAGCAAAGTAACATTGAGTACTGCCAAGACAGTATAAGAAGAATAAACAGTAACGGAGAAGGACACCTGAATTGATGAGAAAGATGAAACAGTAAAACCCTACATAGCTAAACCTATTCAAACTTTGCTTTCTAATAGCTTTATGAAAACACACTGATATTTGGAAAACTGGACTGCCTCTAAAATGGCAAGTGGTACAAATTAGGACTCCTGGGAAGAACAGTAAAAACAACAAACCGTAAAAGGTAGGGAGAAGGGAAGAGGCAATTTTTCATTTTATATTAGGTATCAGCAAATTTTATGTTAAACTGCATGTTGAGTTACTAAATTCTGATTTCTTTCTTGTTTTTTTCAGTGTCCATAAATAAAGTTTTATTGGAACACAACTAGGCTGATTTACTTTTTTGTACCTTCTTTTTTTTAATTTTTAAAATTTTTTATTTTTTATTTATTTATTTTTTAGGTAAGACAACCCTTGGTTAACCTAACAGATTGCAAGGACCTTGTCAGGTTACAATCTCTTATTTTTTAAAATTTTTACACCTACAGCACCTGGTCTTCCTAGGTGGTCTCCCATCCAAGTACTAAAAAGGCCCGACCCTGCTTAGCTTCCAAGATCTGATGGGATCAAGCTTGTTCAGGGTGGCATGGCCATCGATAATTTTCTACTATTCTTGAGCTAACCATTATTTGTGATATGATAGAGAGAAAATAACAGATTAAGTTTTGTGACCCAGAAAATCAATTATCAGTGATAATGCCTGTATAATCTGTAAGTTTGATGTTTTGGAGAGAGCAAATAATGATTTTTGGTATAGCATATGTCTGATGTATTTACATTTTCAGTGTATCAGAATATCCACAGATTAAATTTTAGGGCATAATAACCATATTTATTAAAAAGCTAAAAAAAACCCCAAAACACTACTAGATGTTCTAACCTAACTAAAGTACTTCGAATAATGCAAAGATTATCCAAATATTTTGCCAAGTCAGCTGCATTCTACGAACTTCTTTTTCTGACACTGGAAATATTGGCATTGTCATTACATGAATTTACCATAAAGATGATCACTTTTACAAAATTGGAAATTTGGTGAACTAAAACACATGAGCATGAGTTTCCTCCTCATTTCTCTGCTTTTACCATCATCTACAGTATTATAAAAGGACAGAGGAGTCTTATGTTTTATTCATTCACTACAGATTTTTTAATTTGCATTTTTAATGTTTTCCAAGGTGAAGGATAACAGAAGTGTGGCAGAGCTGAACATTGTACTTTATTGTTCCTAGGGTCCTCTTAAAACTCACAAAAACATATCTTCCATAAAGTACTGCATTTTTAACATTCCAGGTTACTAGCACATGTGCCCTTTCCCAGTTTAAAAAAAAATCATGTTTTATTCAAGTACAACCAATAAGTGTCCTTATGATGCTACAAGGATAAGGAGGTAGGAGAAGGAACGATCTTCAGGAGGAACTACAGATAGGCAGCTAACACTGATAAATATTTTAAATAATTACTTTGGTAAACAACAATTTGTGGAGATATAGATGCAGAAAATGAAGTTAGTCAAAGCAGTGTTTGGAGCACAGATGTTCATGTACTTAAATAATAAGATGGAAGAATTTAAGTTGCAGGGAAATATCTCAGAGAAAAGTTCAAACCAAACCAAACCAAACCAAACCAAATCAAAAATACACTAGCCATAACACGTCTTGTTTTTTTCAGACATTCCAGACTATACTGAAACATCACGGATCTTGTATTTCAGTATAAACAACAATATCTAAAATTGAATTTTAATATATGCGCATTCCTTCATCACAAGAGAGAGACAGAGACAGAGAGAGAGAGAGAGAGAGGGAGAGAGAGAGGGAGAGAGAGACAGAGAGAGAGAGAGAGAGAGAGAGAGAGAGAGAGAGAGAGAGAGAGAGAGAGAGAGAGAGAGAGAGAGAGAGAGAGAGAG
>CM053513.1:57543037-57586600 GCA_028627145.1 Eidolon dupreanum
AGAGAGAGAGAGAGAGAGAGAGACAGAGAGAGAGAGAGAGAGAGAGAGAGAGAGAGAGAGAGAGAGAGAGAGAGAGAGAGAGAGAGAGAGAGAGAGAGAATTGAGAGTTGAGAGATTTTGAGAGATTTAAGTTGATTCACTGGGTCAGACAGAAGTGTTGGCAGCTGCAGGAAAGAAGCTTTCCCCACACTGAATTGCCAGAGCTTCTCAATTCTGACCCACAGTCACAGTGCCAAGAGCTGCCAGGAATGCCAAATGTGTGCTGATTTTGTGATGTAGAGAAATAGGGATCTGGGTGAGAATACTTAATTGTTTTGAACTACTATGTTTGGTTGGAATCTGAGCCAGAGCCTGCACAGGTTGAAAAGAAACAGTGGTAAAGATCCTCAGGCACAAACACTTTTCACTTAGTGCCTCAAAGTAAGCAGAACATTTGATTAAGCAGCACTTCCAGTTGACTTCAGGCCTTCGTTTTCTAATGATGATGGCTATAGGAAGGTAGCAATGTTTGTTTTTGTGTACCTTTGAAACTAAGATAAGTTCTCAGTTGCCCTTAGACACCAGATGTTTGTAAGCTGGATATACTTGTATCTTCACCACTGAAATTTTATTTATTTATTATTTCTCCATCAAATTTAAATATAAAATCATCTTGCTCGTTATTTCACATGAGTTTCTTAGAGATTTTAGATGTTTTTAGAAAGACTTTTTTGCTTTTTTGCTTAAGGATTTGGAGTTTGTGAGTTTATTTTGTTTTGTTTTTATTTTAATTGTATGAGAAGGTATCATAGAAATGAAATAAAAAATTGTATGTGTTTACTATGTACCTTTAGGAAATAAAATACATTGAAGCAATTTAAAATATTCTGATAAAATTATCCAAAATATCCAGTGTTTTAACTAATTTTTATTCTATAATATTACAAAATATTCAACGCAACATTTTTGAAGTACATTTTCAATTATTGAAAATGATCTTCAATATCTCAGTAATTTCAGGTCCATTATATTGCTACCAATTAATCCAGAGAAACTTTCTTAGTAAATAATAGTTTTAATATATTGTATCTGGTTCTGCCATGTGAACATAAATTTATCAATATTACATTTGCATAAAGGCTTTATGAATATGTCATATTAGACAGTTGATGAGCACCTTCTGTTTTCTGAAAAAAATGGATTGGTAAGAATGCATTAATGATGGGAGGATGATGTTGAAAACTGATGTCTGATTAACCATGAATTGGACAAGCTCAGGGTCGTACACAGCTCCTTTATCATATAGTATACAAATAACCGATTGTAAGACCATTGAATAATTTAGGGACTATTTAAAATTAGTTTATACCAATATTGACAGTTAGAACCATAGAGTTTGTGAGCCTGCTTAATCCTACTTGAATTACTATTTCGTTGAAGATTATTAATCACCAGCTGCCATCACACGGTGGCAGGGTTCCAAGGCAGCACTCTGAACACTCCTCTGTTCATCCCTCTGTCCCAGGGTGACATAGTGTAGAAGCCTTTTTGGCTTCTTTGCAAAATAACATCATTGTCCTAAAATGTGTATGTTATCACCAAGTTTAAAGTCAGAGGATGTTCAGGGGATGGGGGGAGAATCCACAGCTATTTTATCCAGAACAACTAAGTTGTTACCCAGTGATACTGTTTGTTGAGAGTCGCATAGGTTCAGGGAAAGAAAAAAACCCAAACCCACCCAAAAAAACAGATTCTTTACACTTCAGACCTCTTTGCTCACCCTCTACCCATCCATCACCCAGTGATATATTTCACAGAGTCACATGGTGGTAGGGGATAGTGTGGGAAAGAGACAGACTTTGGCCTTGGAATCCTGTAAATTATTCAGTTGTATATTCTAGTGGTTTTCATGTCATCAGACTTCAGCATACTGTGAAATGGTGACATGTCAAAGGTTGCATTATTGGACAATAATGCTTCTTTGTAAAGTGTGTAAGCTCAGCTTCCAGTGTCCCCTGCCAACATTGCCAGATCCCAGGACAGGTGCAAATTTGACTTCACACATCACAATTGGACAAGCTGAGACTGAATATTACCTGACTGTGCTGAAGTTTTCACTTTCTTTGCTGTCTGCTTTCTTACCTCTTCTTAGAATTTTTTAGTTTATTTTTTAGAGTAAAGGAAATTTGGAAAACTTTATAAACTCAGGTTCTAAAATTTTTAATAATTTCTCAATTGTCAAACGTTCTAAAAATATCATAATAATGAACATAATTTTGGTTCTTATGAAAATTAAGTCATAATCACTTGAATTCATATATATTTACATTTAAAAATTATATCACTTTTAAAATTTATGTTCTATCATGTTACATAAACATGAAACTGTTGTTTTAGTTTTATCCTCATATAATGTTTTTAAAGAACTGACTTTCAAAATGTTTGAATTAACTAACAGAGCAGACAAATATTTAAAATAAAATCTCCATGGAGGTTTAGTTTTATGTTATAATCTGCTGTTTTTTAGTAGCCTTTTAAATTGCATTTTCACCCAAGAATCATACTGGAACTGTTTTAACAAATTCAATAAGATGAACAAAAAGCATTATGGGAAGAGGTTATAAGCAGTATACAGAATAAATTAAGGTATGGCTTGCTAGCTCAAAACAGAAAAAAAAAAGTATAGTTTTAGTTTCAATAAACAATACTTGCTATTCAACAATACTTTCATTATATTCTTGGAGTTGTGTTGTGAATATATTGACATAATTACAAGGAGACCCCATTACTTGTAGTTGTGTTTTTGGTGGAGATATGGGTTTAAGATCATGTGAATTTCTATTATGAAGGGGATAAATTCATTTGGATTTCTTGAATCTATTGATTGTTGTCTTTTTGCCATGTCTGGAAATTCCTTCAAATCCTACCTGCCCTTCATTCTTGCTCTTTTCTATGTCCAGAACTTGGCTTAGATAAGTGATTTTGACATTTTCACTTGATCATACATATCTCTTAACCTCTCTTTTGTATTTTCTCTCTCTTTGTCCTATATTGTCTCACAGTACATTGAGATTTTTATTTCAAATACTGTTTTCTTCATTTGTAGCAGGTCTTGTTAGATTCTTTTTTATATGTGTATTTATTCATATTATCAACCTTTTTTTTCTTAAAGTATACTTATTTTATATTCTGTTTCTCATAGTTTTAATTTCTGAATTTTTCACATCATTATTCTTGTCTTTTTTTCAGCTGGCTTTCACTCATGGTGCTTTATTTCCATATGTGTTTTATGATTTTTTTTTTTAATGTTAGCTGCTCATTTTTCTTAAACTATTACCTATGAAAATTCCTTGGTACATGAGATTTAGAAAATTTTACTTTGCTTTTGTCAGAGATCCGAAAGTGCCCATGAAAATTGACTGCTTTATTTAAATACTTATCATGATATTTTTTTCTGGAACCCAAAGAGAACCCAGACTCTTCTGTGCCTTTATGAATTCTGGCTTATGATTTTGAATTCTCAGGATAGATTTTTCTTTTCCTCTGCTTCAAGTCAGTTTTAGAGAAGGAAGGATGGTAAATGTATTTCTAGTTCACTCGTATACTGAGAATGCAAACTTCTGGTGTCCCAGGATTAAGAGTCCCTAAAAACCGATACTCACAGTGACTGGCTTGACAAATATCTTTAAGGTAAAATTCACTTCATGGCTTCATGTAAAACTGTGACCCACACCGTCAGTCCTTACCCTATATATATGCCAAATCATATATATACTCAAGATTTAAAAAATAGATGTTTTATTCAGTATTTTATACACACACACACACACACACACACACACACACACACACATACACACACACACAATTATTGTTTTTTAGGTAAGAGTCAGACTGGATATCTAGTCTGCCACATTGCAATACATGAAAATGATTACTTTAATGACTATGTAAGAATGAAGTAGAAGGATTAAGAACATTAACTCCCATAGATCTTTAAAACACTGATCATTTATTTGCTGCTTCTTTGGAGGGCAATCAGCCCTGACAGCAGGTTTCCAGCTGAAACACCTGCTTTTGTTCTAACATGGGTAGATGGCGTAGTTTAATGATGCTAGTTCCAATTATTTTCCTTCCTAGTATGTATTTCAATTGTTTCCAAGTTATGAGTTCATGTTTTTAAAAGAGACCAAAATTTGGTAATATTATCATTCTAATTCCAGCTAAGGTAACGTGAGGAACATAGGTTCTTAGGAAATGTGAATGCAAGTTAGCAGTTTACACAATAAATGCTACTGCTCTTCATTTGAAGATAGTTTTAGAGCTCTAATTTCAAAGTTGTTTTTATTTTCTCTTGACATATATAGCTCACATAATATTTTATTGTAATGCCTAGTGTCATATTTTTAGATTTCTTGCAGCTTAATTGATTTCATATTTATTTTCAATTTATTGAAATTTTATATAATAGATGGATGATTTGTTTAAAATGGACCTTTAAAATATGAAACCTGGGATACTTGCTTGTGTTGCTCACATTTTAGTGTTTACCATACTAACTCAATGTTGAAGTGTCCAAGAAAACCTCTGGAATTAAGAAGTCTGGATTTGATTTCTGTTTTTACTGTATACTTGCCATGTGACTTTGGGCTTCCCATACCATCAGTACTTAAGTTCCCTTATTTCGAAAATGAGACATACTAGTACTTATAAGGAATAAAATAATTAATAGATGTAAAACACTTATAAATAGTTCAATGTAAGCTGCTCTTCAAATAACTTTGATGATCTTGCTGACTTCTCAATAGCAAGGATCTTATAAGTAATAACTAATTCAAGAATGTTAAGCAAAATAATTGCACAATGCTCATAAATAGGGAAATAAAGTAAAAGAATAAAATTTGCTTGAGATATACAAATAATGCTAAACAGGACTCATAAAATAAATGAAAAAATGAAATTTAGCATATATCTGAAAGGGACATTTGTTATTCTTAAAACATCTTTTCAGTCTCAAAGAAGTTTAATATTTGGATTTGAAGCATCCAGTATTCTTAAGAATAGCAATTCTTCAATATTTTATATTATTAATTTTAGTTATATTTGCTTTGTTTTCCTGTAAATAAAATATTTATCATAAAATATGATAAATTATATTTGATTTCTAATATATTTCTATTATTATATTTCTTTAAGGTCACCAGGAACAGATTTTTGCAGTCATATTTTATAACTATTCATAATTTATTTTGCTTTCTCAGTCCAGTTAACTTTTTATGGCTCCAATAATAGCATTTTGTGATTATATTTTCAATTTGTAAAGCAGACAGTAATGAAATTCTTCCCTCTTAATTTTCTAGGAACCATTTAGTTTTAGAATTTGTCAATAACTGGTGCTCTCTAGAGAGATTTTATGTACTTCAAAAGTGGAATCTATTTTAATTTTCATTGCCTATCTAAACCAGCATCTCTAAAATACAGATTAGGGCTATTATTACATTTCAGAGTATATGTTTATGATTTCTTTTAGTTAGTGTTAAAACAAATAAAGATTAATAAAATTGATTTATTATTTCTGTGTTCTTGCTTGAGGTGCTTTATTTTTCTAAGGGTGTTGTAAATAGAACAACATAAATGCTACTAACCTGAAACTCAGAGAGATGTATCTTCAAGTTCAGTTCTGCTATTTGTAACATGAGAGATTTGAATGAGCAATTTAATATCTGCAAAGCTCTATTTTCTCCTCCTGTACAATATGAAAATAGTCACATAGAATCATGATAACAACTATCACATGAAGATATTATAAAATTAAATTATATATGTAAAATACCTAGAACAGTATGTGATAATAATTTTTGTAATAATAATTATATATATCTAGATTTGGCAGTTAGTAATTGTTAAAATCCATGTGTGTATGTGTGTATGTAAAACTGAGAACTTTCTCTATGGCCATGCCACCCTGAACAAGCCTGATCTCGGAAGTTAAGCAGTGTTGGGCCTGGTTATTACTTGGATGGGAGACCACCTAGGAAGACCAGGTGCTATAGGTGTAAAAAATAAAAATAAGGGATTGTAAACTGACAAGGTCCCTGCAATCTGTGAGGTCAATCAAGGGTTGCCTCGCCTAAAATAAATAAATAAATACACACATAAATACATACATACATAAATAAAATTGAGAACTTTCTATTTTTTCTGACAAATGCCTCTGCTGATACAGCATATAAAATACACTTAGACGCAGATGTTCGTAAAAATATCTATAATGGCATATGAAATGTAAAATACATATTTAACTACATTACTCTGCCTAACCCTCAAGTAATATTAGCTACTTCTAAAATGTTTTCATTTTCATAAACTGTTACCCAAAGTGTGCTATCAGAACCCTAGGTTGCGTGCTCTGTTAAAAAAAAAAAAACAGGTACCACCCACCCCACAAAAAAGAAGGAAATGCTGCCTATAGTATGCCAATTTAAGAGATTCATTCACTTGGTCTATTGTAGAAGTTCTTAAGAATTGTGATTTTAAAGAAACCTTTTAAAATTAACTTCAAATACAAGACTACCAAGACAAAAAAAAAAAAATGAGCCATTTTTTTTTTCTAATGTATTTATCAACATTCTGCTGAAGGAATGTTCCACTCAATAAACTGTATGAAATGGTGCTATCCAATTGCACAAAAAATGAATGTTAACTCATAGATCAAACTGAAATGTGACACTGGAGATTGAATTTGAAAGAAATTACATAGAGTCAAAAGCCTCAAAAATAACTAGAAGCAAGGAATCTGTGCTTAGATTACAGAATGTAATAAAATAAGATCTGATAGTTAAGTAATTAAATTTTTCAGGGAGGGATATCGAAATGACAGCTAAAAATAAAATATGGAAAATGAAGGATGAATTATGAGTACCCCATTGAGAGTGAAAGAGGATTTAACTGGTAAATCTCTTAGTGTCCTTATATGTATAATGAAGGAATTAGACAACATGGCCTCTATCAGATTCTTTTGAGTATTTACACTCATAATTCTAATATAAAAAATTAGGATGAAAGATATTTTAATCCAATATTTTCCCCAAATATTTATATATTACATGATACTTTTTTATTTATAATCACTTTAATAAGTGCTATTAAATTTGAATCTAATAAATACTATTAAATTATTATCTCAGTTATTAAAATGAAGAATATATACACTTAGAGAGGAAGGAAGGAAGGTCAAGGGAAGGAAGGAAGAAGGAAGGGAAGAAGAGAATGAAGGAAAAACTTGTCCAAAATTTTATAGCTAGAACACTGTCACCGGAGTTCTAATTTTATGTTTCTTCCTCTATTCTACATTTATTCTTGTTAGTTTCTTTGGTGGATCAGATACATGAGAGGAGTTCCTGGTATGGTGGAGAGGAACAAACCTAAACCTCTTAATTTCAATGACATTTCATTTTTAGCTTTATATAAGTGTCATATATATATATATATATATATATATATATAAAATATTATGTAAGATGAAATTTTTGCATTATAATAAAATGAACATGAAGTCCTTTTTATTATCAAATTTAAAAAATAACTTTGATTGTTTAATTGTAATATATGATTTCAATTTGAAAAATATTTCAAAGTGAGTGAAACTTGAAAAAAATTGAAATCTTCATTTGATGATATATTAGATCTAATGAAAAATTGTCTTTTATAATGACAGTGTATTTTTCTTAAAACTCATATATTATATATAATATGGATATTAATGAATTCCTATATATAACTGCTTAAAAGAAACCAGATGTTATGATATTTATAGTAGTTATGATGTTAAGCATAATTTGATACCTGTGCGTGTGCCCACATATGTACACAATCCACATAAATTTATTTAATTCACTGGCTTACAAATGCATTATGAACTTTACTTTAGGTACAAAATATATTATTATGAGAGCCAGAAATCTAAACCCAAATCTTAGTTGATATTCGTACATGGTTAAAAAAATTATGGAATATGTTCCTTTTATGAGAAGATAGTACTGGCATTGAGGATAACCTGCAGAGATGCTTGATTTTAGACAACATTGACTTCATTGAAAAGAGATTTGACTTTCTGTAAGTTTTGTAGCCATGATTTAATAATTACAGAATACACATATAAATAAATAGCATAGTTCTACTAAAGCCTATTTCTAGTGGAAATAAAGAATACACAGAAATATGTGTATTTTATTTATATCTATGTAATACACATATATTATATATATTTACACAAATTTTTCAAATTGATATCAATATGCTTACCTAAACTAATAAATAAATTGCATTTCACTAAAATAGAAAATAGAAAATATTTGGAATAAAACCTCAAAGCTTCTCAAGAAATTGTTTCTGGATTATGAAGCCACTAGTAGCTGTGGAGCAGAAGCTTTCATTTTTATTCTGCTCCTGTATTTGCCAGCTTTTAGTATTATGGCTATTAACATTTATAGGTGTTATACATTTTTATGGTAATCATTCAGCTTTCTGTTTGGTAACAACCTAGACTTGTGTTTCTTGAACAAATGAGCAAATTACTAAATGCCTTCTATGTCTTTAAAATATTTTTTCCTGTTTAACAATTTATGATTGATTTTTTTGGAGATCAAGGTATGTGAAATACTTATTGTGACACAAAAATGACATGTTCACATTTTTGCAAGGTCATCCTTATGATAGTACATTGTAAGAATTTGGCTCACATGATTTTCGAGAATGAGAAGTCTCATGATCTGCTGTCTGAAAGTTGGAGACTCAGGAAAACTGATAGTGTAGCTCCAGTTCAAGTTTGAAGGCATGAGAACCAGGAGAACTGATGGTATTAAGTTCTAGTCAATCCAAAGGCCTGAGAACTAGAGAATCTATGGTGTAAGTCCTAGTCTGAGGGGGGAGGATGTGTATTTCAGCTCAAACAGTCATATAGAGAATACAAATTCTCCTTTCTACCTTTTTCTTCTATTTGGGTCCTCAAGGGATTGGATGATGCCTGCCCACTTTCAGTAAGGCAATCTGCTTTACTTAGTCTACCAATTTAAATACTAATCTCACCCTGAAACACCCTCACAGATGCACGTAGAAGCAATGCTTAATCTTTATCTGTGCACCCCATGACCCAATCAACTTGATACCTAAAATCAACCTTTACATTAGTCTTGAATTAATTTTTATGCATGGTGACTATATGGGGCTACCTGTTCAATATTTTTGAATATTTTTCATGATTATCCAAATATGAATTAAAAAGGTAAACAGATTACTAAAGTGAAATAATAATTTCATGACATTCATCCAATATCTTTCTTCATGGGCATAGATAATCTTGAGGGAATTTTAAATTTTTATCCATTTTTCTGAAATGATTTTGGCATTATATTTACATTTTTATTTTATCATTTTTATTGCTCTTGAATTAGTAATACAATGAAGAATAAAGTTGTAAAATCATAACCTAGCTATTTTAGCATTTTTCAAGCTTTAACAAAGATCAAGTGTTTTACTTAAATTTATGCATTTTAAATAATATTCATCTTTTCTTATAATTTTGATAGTAGTATGATAACTTCATTTTCTAAAAAGTTAGTCTTAGGAAAGGTGCTGTAATTAGTCAGTGTCTCTGAGAGGCAGTACTGCACAAAGCTTAAAAAGACGGATTCAGAAACTTTTAGTAATATTGTGATCTGAAATAAGTTACTTTATCTCCTGTGTAAAAGTTCGCTTATCCTTAGGATGGAATCATAATAATATCTTGTCATATGGTCATTGTGAGGGTTAAATTAGTGTTAACGTTTGTAAAGTGCTTAGGATGGTGACTGGCATATGGTAAGCATTATAAAAATAGTTTCTATATGGACTCCTAAGATAATTTTATTTGTTGAACAAAAAACAAATACAAACCCCCAAACAAATAGAAAATCTAAATAAAAAGGAATACACTATGAACTTCAGGCTAGTGAGGTATTAAAAGTAAAACTGTATCCAAATATAGGACGTTGAATTGTTGAGAAGTGATCATGACTTGATGAATTATAGTTTTAGTTTATTTTGTTATGTGAAACTAAAGAAAACTGTAATCCACTGCTTACAGGGGAATTTTAAAGCTGTAATTTGATAATAGCTTCTAATTTTTTAGGTAAAATGACGTGAAAGACAGAATGCATATTTTCTGGACAGCCGTTTCCTAAGTATTTCCAAAACATACCAATAATTTGAGACCACTATATGAACATTTAATGAAACTCTCCTCATGGATTACTTTAAGAGAAAAATGAAATAAAGAGATAAATAGAAACTTATTTTTTTAAAAAATAGGTTAAATTTGTGATGATGCAAAAATTCATTTCACTTTACAAATTTAACATGTACTTTGCCACCCAGTTGCACTTTGGAGCTAATACTTTGAAATATCTTTCATCCATAAATGGAAATTAAATTAGTCAAATTCAACATATTGTCCTCATTTCACATAGAATTCTTTTATCCTGTGTGTTTAATTCACTACATAATATACTGTTTTATTTTCTTGTACAGACTTAGGGGATAGGTTGGAAATGGAATGATTCTGTTGTGAAATAAATAAGACATCCCCTTGATTTTGTAACTTGTTAATAAACAATAAAAATAAATTTTCCTCCTTAATTAGAATTTTTATCCTGAATTTTATGCTGAAATCTTTAATTTTTACTTTGTATGACTCGTCAGTCAGCAAAACTCTCTTCAAGATGGTGTAGCATGCAATGTCTTAACTTAATAGTGTAAGCAATGAAAATGGAAACACTGTCAAGTTTAGTACCTTAGTCTTAAGAAAAGAGCTATATCATTATTGATTTGATTTGATTTGGAATGTGTTTTAAGGAAATGAGATACCTAATTATTAGTCTGCTTATGGATGCATGCCTAAAAATCATAAATATTCAAATATCTTTCAACAATATGTCTTCATTGCTTTAATTCAATTACCAATCTCAGCATATTTTTTAGTATGATTTTGTATATGAATATGTTTCTTGGAATATTTTATCACCTCTTTTCATTACTTCACAAATAGACAAATGAGACAAATATTAGTAGCAGTTTAATTTATTAATTAGCAAATATTTATCAAGTACTTACATGTCAGGCACTGCTATAAATGCTGGGAGTTAAAAAAAAAAACATAGCATCACTTCTCTCATCACTAAGATTACATTCTTTTAGAGTAGAAAATAAAAAATAATAAAAATGCAGTGTTGCATTGCTAAGAGTAATTGATAAGACTGTATGTAAAGTGCTGTGGTCAAGAAGAGCAATTGATAAAGAATAAATATTTTATGCAGTAGGGCTGGACCATTTCTAAAGAGAAGTTATAAAAATATATGACAGCCATTATAGAATTATTTAGAATTAAAAGTTAAGTTACCACTTGGTTCTTGCACTGATTCATTGACTATATAAATTTATATATTTTTTTCTTAAGGAATGATGATACATGAGTACAGTTGGCCCTCCATACTTGTATGTTGCCATGAATTCAACCAACCTTGGATTGAAAATATTTTAAAATAAAAGATGTTATGTTGTTACTGACATGTACTGTTAAGTGAAGGCTATGATGGTTGTATCTGCAATGGTTATACTGAACATGTACAGACATTTTTTCTTGTCACTATTCCCTAAACAATACAGTATAACAACTACTTATATAGGATGCACATTGAATTAGTTATTATCTAGAGATGATTTAAAGTAGATGGGAAAATATGCATAGGTTATATTTGCAAATATTACACCATTTTATATAAAGTACTTGGGCATCTACAGATTTGGGTATCTGCTGTGGGGCGGTGTCCTGGAAACAATCCCCCATGGATACCAAAGGACAACTGTACAGAGATAAAAATGAAGCATCAAATATAGTTCTAGAATTTAAACATATAAATCTATACTTATAAAATATATAACAGAACTTAAATGTAAGAAATATATCCATCACAGTGTTTTTAGAAATAAATATAATTTATATGTATAAATTGGTGCTATAGAATAAATGGAATTATTGTGGTGTTCCTAGATCTACAACTGAACAAGCTCAATTTACTTTAGTTAATTTATTTCATAAGTATCATGATATTACTGGTACTAAAGTAGAGGTAGTACATAAACATAGGAAACGAATGGAACATGCAGTCAGAGAAGAACTATATACTTTTTTCTGAAAACTTGGTAAGCCAAAGAATTCATATTTTGTTACTTGGTTAAGTAAGTACTATTTAACTTTTGTGAATATCTCTCTCTGGTTTTATCCTATGTTACATAATTTTATCATTGAGGTAGAAGAGGATTTGAGTGAATAAGTCTTAATGCTTTACCTCAGAGAGATGTATGACAAAGAACCAGTTATTTTGAACATCTTTGTTGTTACATTTCCTTTGAAGTCTTAGTCTTCTTATCTGTCTCATTTTTATAATGAAAAAATTTCAGGATGAAAATATTTTATTCTTCAGCAGCAGTTGTTTTACTACACAGTATGTCTGGAGTGCTTTATTAAAAGAACAACAGTGATTTTGGTATGTGTGAAGAAGAACATATTTATGAAAGTATGATTTCTGTCTGCCCCCCACAGATTTCATGGTGCAGCCTGGTGATTTTCTGTCTTTACAAACTATTCACTGATCTGGTGAAGGAAATTGCCTCAACATAAATAAATAAGAATTAGTTCGTTAGCTGTGATTAATTAATCCAAATAAGACTGACAAACCCCATGTTG
Source organism: Eidolon dupreanum (assembly GCA_028627145.1). Taxonomy (NCBI): domain Eukaryota; kingdom Metazoa; phylum Chordata; class Mammalia; order Chiroptera; family Pteropodidae; genus Eidolon; species Eidolon dupreanum. The sequence goes on from CM053513.1 coordinate 57,555,798, forward strand.
AGTGTGCTATTACAATCTTTCTATTTTATAAGCACCCCTCAGCATTTTTGATTTATTAAATAATTTTTTTTTCAGCGAGCATTAATTGAGCACCACATATTGGTATGAGACTTTGCTGAGTATTGCAGATCTGAAAATATCTTAGAGGAATGGACTATCAGGAAAATAGATGGCTAAACAAATAAATATAATATAGTATGATGGAGAATAATAGACATATTGACAAAGATATGGGAAATTGCAGTCTAGATGGATGGGTTTGGCTGGAGCAGGGAGACCAGTGGAAAATAATGAATAATGAATTTAAAAAGATCATGGAAATTGCGGAAATTGGAAGAGTTTAGATTTAATGTTATGATTTAATATTACACGTATTGGATATGGATTGAAGGAGAAGGAAGGGAGATCCCTTTATGGCATTTCATGTTGGTGGTTTGATAATGGCAGTTTGGTGTGGTAGGGCTTCCTGTATTTCAATTATAGTTCTATAATGTAGTAGCTAAATGACCTCAAATGGTAGAGTTCTGTGGCCTGGCAAAGATCAGGGTTTGACCACAAGAATGGAATGGTAAAGCAATTATATTTGATGATCTCATGGATCTGTAATATAGTGTATTTGTGTTTTTTTTGCTTTTTTGTTTTCATTTTTTTGTAAGTAGTGCACAAAAATATCATATATACTCTACTAGGAGTTTTTACTATTAGCTTTCACATAGAAAATGCTTCCTGTGACAACATCTTCAGCAGATGTAAATTTCATTAGATAGTAATAACAAATTCAGATAAATAGAATTGTGGTTGCATTAAAACTATTTTGATATTGAAGGGGGAGTAGTATTGATTTGAAAGCAATGATGAGTTGTGTATGTGTATATAGAAGGATAAAATGCTGACTTCCTTTAGAACTTTAGGGAAAATTTGACAGCTTTTATTTTAGAAAGAGATAATATTTTGGTATATCTAGTGTAGTTCCTTCCTCACAATTCCAGTTTTAGCTAAGGAAAAAATTGAGTGATGTTTGTAGTTATTAGTAGATAAGACTGTTGGTATAACTGCAATTTTAATGGAACAGAAATTTTAGAGGCCGAAGAGAAAGTGATGGTAAGAGAAACACAGGTGGGAGTAGACATATTGACAGAATGAAGTGCTGAGATGGGAATCTAGGAAAAATCATATTATGGAAGTACGAGGAGACTTGCCACAAGGAGGAGGAAACATATGGCAGGAAGTAGATACCTGGAGATCTGACCTCAGAGCTGTGAATAACCCATCTATTTCTGGATTTAAGACTATGTACTAAATGATCCAGGAACACAAGCCTCCCTTTTAAGACTATCAAATATGTTGCTAAAATGTGAATATAATAATAAGTACCTAACTACAAGGTCTCTATACCCCCATCAAAACCATAATCGTTTATTTACTTAAGTTTATTTTTTTCTTGAGCTGGAGAAGTTTTGGATGCTTATGCACGTATAGGTAGAGGATCAATTTGAGTCAGTTTATAGCTAGGAGTATATTATTAGTGTTCAAAGGTGAAATGACTACTGATGAACTGGAGAAACTAAATGGAGGAAGAATCATTGCAGTTTAATGTGATTTATGCAATGCATCATATTCTACCTTTACATACCATTATAATAAGATCCTGCTTCATGCATCTTTATCTGAGAAACTTCAATAAGTGATTGACTGCTAAATGAAGGCCTGAGTACAGATACCTTTAAAATTTATAAAAGTGTACTTTGCTGACCCAAAATGACATTCTGAAGTTCTTAGCTTGAATTTTAAGCACATTCCACAGTTATTTATATTGCAGGACAGCAAATTGTTTTGGGAAGAAAAAGGGAGATTCTTTATACTATCCATCTGTGTATGTCTGTTTTAGAGAAAAATCTGGTATGCTAAAAATAATTAGCCATACAAAGATAAAAGATGCACAGTAAACAAAAAGAGGAAAAATAAAAAAACCCAAAACAGTAAACTTCTGTTTTTAATGTCATTGCCAGATAGTGTTATAGTGTTTCTCATTGTGGAGAAGCTACTATCCATTGTTCTTCATATATTTCTTACAAGTGTAAAGAAGGTATGACAAATTCACAAAATTACTAACAATGCCTAAAAACAATACATGCTAGTACCTTTATTCTCTCAGAACCATGACAAACCTTTTCCTAGTCATTCTAAACAGTGACAGGAGAAGAAAACTTAGTGAAATTGGTTTACATAACGACATATGGTTAACAATCACAGAAATGTTTCAAAATGTACTAAAATTTTTAAATCATCACAACCTAATCATAGAAAGTAGTCCTAATATTACATATCATTCTAAACATACAGTTCCTCTGTCATCCTCTATGGAAGGCAATTTCCTGTGAGCTCTCCCATGCAATGAAAACCAATAAATCACATGCTAAAACTCTGAGAAATGTGCTGCTTCTAGAAGGAGTATTAATGTGGGGACTTAATTTGTGTTTAAAGAACACTTTCTTTTAGCAATCAGAGTAATTATTTTTACAAGATGACATAAAGAAGATAGGAACACAGACCAGAGTTGCTATATATAAGTTCTGGAAAGAAATAATTTGTCAAAACGTATGTTTGAAACAAAGTAATATAGAGCAGATAAAAATTGAAATGTTCATAGTACACTTATTTTTTTACATAAACCATCAATTTGTCAGCAGTTTATAGTACTGAATTTCTAATTATCAGATCAAAAATATCAGAAAATGGGCTACAGTATCCAAAAAATAAATCGTTGTACTATTTCTAACAGTACAGCAAGAAATGTTTTCTTTCAGTTAAGATCCATATTTTAGAAAAGAAAAAGTGATTATTCAGGAATATTTGAAAAGATGGCAGTGAAGGAAATCTCCAGAGTACTGGTTATCTATGTCATATATAGGCTATCCCACAATCTGTGTGAACCATATTCTTGGATTCTTGGATTCCTTTTTGTGTATGACTTCCTAGGGCCTAGGCTGTCACTTTAATTTTTCTTCTTTAATCTTTTAAAGCATTTTTTCTTGTTGCTTCTGAAATACAAGCTGAATTCGATGTACTGTATTTTCCCTATATTTAAAATTTTTTCCTGCTTCACTAAAATGTGAATATACTCATGCCATAAAATTGTTGAAGTAGGTAACATTCAAGAGCTCTTAATGCTTTAAGAGTATTTGTTGCTAGTTTACATGGTACCAGCTTAATTTATACTACTGTATACTTATTTGACTGAATTATAATTAGAAAGGGTAAAATGTTTAAAATTAGGCATGCCTCATTTTAATCTCAGTGTTATCTTTATCAATAGCTAAAGGAAAGAAAAAAGAAAAAAGAACAGTAAGAGAGCTCTATTTTTTTTATCAGTTATGTGGAATTTATTTTTATTTTTTACTGAGAACAAGCTGATAGTTTTCTCTTGACACAGACTTTGATAAAAGAAGTCTTCCTCATTGTCATTCAGAGCATTTTTCTTTTGTTCTGAATATAATTAGTTGAAATTTGTATCTGAATATCTGCATGCTGTGGCAAATTGAAAAAACTTGTAAATGTGTCTTCGTTCAGGCATGAAAACTACTGTGGTAAGAAAAAGAAAACTATGATTCTGATTCTGTAAGTTTATCTCCAAATAGCTATGGAGTATGCTAGTATATTATGATTGTTTATGATATTATTTAGTTATTAGGCTAATAGTTTATTTTAACCCACATTGTTAGATGAATAAAAGCTTTAGTCCTTGTTATAATGATTATAAAATATATAAAATATTAAAGCCAGAGTTAAATATATATTGTCAAAATTGCTATCAAACATATTTTTAAGGCATACCATGATCTCCGCCTGTGGAAATATAATTGATTAAATGATATCCATTCAGAGTAGATCTACTCATTATTTAAGTCAGAGTTTTAAACAAGTTATCTCTTATTCCAGATATGCTACTAACTAGATGATTTTTCAGTAGTTAGTGATGAATGCTTTTAATTCCTCTATTAAAATATTTCATCTCATTAAAATGCATGTCCCCCATATATCTAACTTTGGCACTATGTTCTTCAGAAAGAAATGTTCACAGAAAATGCGTCTGCTGAGCAAACAGTGAAGCTACAAAAAAGATTGCTCAGGGAATTAGATTAGCCACGCTGGGAAAGGCATAGCTGAAGCTCCATTAGGTCTGGCCCAGACAGCATTTGTGTTTGGAGGGGCTGAGCAAATCACATTAATTAATGTTCACAACTTTCTTTGGTGAAAGGGCCTGGTGTCAGAAAGAAGACAGGCATTTTCTTTTTTATCTGTACTTTACACAAGCCCACCCAAGCTCCTGGGCCACTGAAAAGGAAGCAAAAATAATCGCTCTTTTAGTTTGAAAGCAAAAGAAATGTTTAGTCATTTAGACCATTTCTTTTATTAGAATGTTTGATTTAAACTACAGTGGATATGTCTGTATGTTTATTTGTATATGTGTGCATGCATTTCCATTACAGCAAATTTTATCAGGAAGAATTATCAAAGGAGTACTGCACCTTTATTTTGTTCAATCCAGTTGTTTCTATACTACTTTCTCATTAATTTTTGGTAAAATGTGGTCTCTGCCCTAACAAATTACAATCTCACATGGATGCAGAAATAAAAATGAATATAGTATAAAGGATATAGGGTATGAATTGAATACTAAAGTTATGTATGAAACAAAATTATGTGTTATGTAAATAAAATAATATGGTATTTCAAAGCTTTTACATGGAAATGAGTGTTATTACTTTTAAAGTCTCCAAATTGGAAGTAGTTTTGATTTAGTTATTGCTACTAACGTGTTCTAAAAGCAACACTTTTAGTAGTAATTTTGATAGCCTGTGTTTAAGGGAGGGAGAAATGAGACAAGGGAATGTTGTGTGAAGATGTTAGATAGGAAACCCAGTTGGTTACTTAAAAGTAGAGCCTCATGTGATAACAATTCCATCACTTTTGTGAGGAATCAAAACAAGCCAGTCTTTAGCTTTGCAGATGTAGAATTTAGAATACTTCAAAAAAAATACTAAAATAATTTCATTTAAGTAGACTGACTCACATTAATGATCTCACATGAGACTGATATATAAGTAAAAATTATAATACATTATTCTTATGTAGTTATTAAACCACTTTTATCTGTTATCTAAGATGTTCCCTTCCTAATCAATATTTGAGAAAAACAAGTGAACAATTAGAAAGCATTTGGAGACAAGGAAAAGGGTATCCGAATACACTGAGGATAATACGCTGAGTTTGAGATGTGAAAGGATAAATCCATTGCTGTCCCGTAGCCAGTGCTCTCCAGCACTCATGTCCTTCACATCCATTAATATCCTGGGAAACGGTTAGTACCTGTCAAATTCTCAAATTTTAGATCCATTTCTGTAAGCAGCATGCAGATAGACCCTTTTTCTTTGGTTACCATGCTCTTTCTTGCTTATACATCGATTCTAACACTGACAGCAACATTAGACTTTTACCTTGGATGAGCCTATTCTGTGTTCCCAAATTTTATTAAAGTATATTTACGAGAAAGGTCTGGGTTTATTTTTCTAGATGGTAGAGACTAGCTGTGAAAAGATCACTCTTCCTACTTTCATGCTGAGAATTCTAAGGGTGTCTTAGTGTAGAAACCATGTTTGCAGTACTTTTTAAAAAGTTGTATTGTGCTAATCATAAGAATATGTGGAAGAAGAGACCAAAGTTGGGGGTAAAAATAACTTAAGAAAAAGATCATGTTTATTCATAAAGATTATCTATCAATCATTGTAGGAAGATATGAAGAACAGAAGTATATTCCTCAAGTTGCTATGCCTGACACATTCATCCTTGCTGTAGATAATAAAACTCCAGTTAGAACAGATTATAAAGGGCTGGTTCTAGTTCAAAAATTGGACAGAATTAGCACTCAGGGAGGGTTTCAAGTTGGCTTTTACTTTGGTTTATAGAAACCAAAGTAGAAGCAATGCACATGAGTAAGTGAATATAGCTTTTCCTTAGTTTCTCACAGAAAGGCAGCCAAAAAGTTTTAAGTAAATATAACTCTTAAAAGTTTCCCGATTTTGATACTGTTAGAACATAGGAGGAGAACTATCTATACTTCAAGTTTTGCCTACTACTTTATAAGATGATTCATTACTGTGTCAGAGACACCTACTCCTTTATTCTATTTCTTTCTGCATCGACATTATCTATATATCACATTTATCTATATACAAATACATTCATTTCCCTGCATATACTTAATAAGCCTCTTTGCTTTTCTATGAAAAGTGACTAAATCAGATTTAAGTTAGAATATATACTGCATAAAACGAAATCTGATTTCATTGTTGTATTTGTGAAAAAAAATAATAATTTGAACATTCTCTTTATTAAGACATACCTGTGCCTTAAAATTAGTCATTTTACTGTTAGAAATTACAGCTCTTATTGAGGCCATTTTGGCTAACTTTTTCAAAGGTTACTAATTATTTTTATTTATAAATTCTGAGATAATAATATTTCTATTTCAATTACTGTATGAGTCTTCAAGTGGATGAATCTTTAAAATAGCTGTGGGCAGAGTATATATCATTATCACTAACTCGACAGGATGGAGGTGTTATTCACATTACTAACACAAGCAGAAAGGCGGAATGAAATACAGGTTTTTTTTTTTTTTTAACTGGTATTACTTTTTCCTTTATGATGATGTTAAAGCATAAAATCTGGCAACAGAGATGTCTAAGGAAATTTTTAAATGTGACAGAAGTTTTAACAAACTATAAATTTGTTTTAAAATCACCCACTTAAAAGACTTATAGAAAATCTTATACCTAAAATATGCCTTTTTAAAAATATTTGAACTCCTTACATTTTCTAATGCCACTTTGGAGCCAATAACTAATCTACCTTTATAAATGAAAGCTTTTTCTTTAAATGCAACCATTTTACTTTAAGTTCAAGTGCAGAGTGATTCCTGTTAATGTCCTTCTTGGTGTGGCTTTGGGGATAGGAATGAGCTAAGTGCCTCATTTCTGCATGAACAATTATTAATAGCAATATGGGAGAAGGGAATTTTTTTAAAGTTAAATATCTGTAGATATTTGTCTCCAACTCCTAAGTCAAATCTTATTTAATAACCAACTTTGGAATATTTTTCAATTATTGCTAGTCACTAGACTTACATTATTATTGTTAGATACTAATTCTATTGTTTTAATGCTGATAATTTTTAACTTCTCATCTGAAGTAATGAGGTAATAAAACAAGTAAATTATTATGAAAATAAAAAGAAGAAGATATTAGTTAGTGGTAAGCATTTAGATGGGGTTGTCTTTAGCTTATGACCAAGGCTAAATGCATATTTCTTATTCTTTACAACTTTAGTAAGTTGAGTTTAATTTTGGATACAAAGGAAACCAAATGTTTGATGCTTATCAAATCCTTCAAGTTGGGGAAGTCCAAACTTGGTCTTTTACTTAGTTGAAAAATTAATATGCTTTTTCATATATTATTCTACCATTTAAATACTAGTGAAGTCCTAAGCCTATCTAATCCTTATACACATTTCCTTTTTCTGAAAAGAAAGTAAATGATGATTAAGTAATGCAAGAGATAGCCAAGTCTGGAAAAAGCTATTGTGTGAAATTTTATTATTAAATATTTTTAAAAGGAACTTCTCAAAGTGGTGAATATTGAATCTTATATATTGAAATTAATGGCACTCTTAAGAAAATGTAAGGACGTATGTACCCCTTCAAGCGGAGAATAATTTTATTATGGTATTTTTCCAAAATGACTATGATTGTCAGTAAAGCAATCTCTGTATCTATTAAACAGTTAGCGCTGTTATATTATAACTTGAAGTTGAATACAATAATAAAAATCTAGAAAATATATTTTTTAACCTATAGCTGCATAAATATAACTGTAAAGGCTGCATGTGTGCTTATCATATCCAAACATTAAAGGACTATTTTGGTTATTGCTACCACTATATGATATTCCTAATTTCTCTAGATACTACATTGCAAGGCCAGGAAAAAGGAACAAGAGAAAGCAGTGACAGGTATTAAACTGTGACTCTTGAACTTACAAGTGTGTCCCTGGGATGGGATTGCAAGTCATTTTTGTTGCCAAGAAGCATGGCAGAAAGCATAGGAGTGTACAAGCTGGAAAAAAATAGAGGAGAGATGAATTCATGGGATATCTGGAAAATATATTCCAAATCAGTGGTTTGCTGTTATTCCCCAAAATGGTTTTAAAATACTGATTAATGAACAATACTTGAAATTTTTGCAGTGCTTATCATATTGGATTTATTGATATAGAAGAATATATATTCTATTATTTAATATAAACTCTTTTGTTTGCTAATATGTTAAATGCAATATTGGGAAATTTAAAAATATCGTCATATGATAAAGTTAAAAACGTATCTTCTGAGTAACGAAAATTCAATTGTTATTTTAAGTTTATAAGAGAACAATACTGAGCGATTGAGCTTATTGAATACAATAAAAAATCAAAGCAGTCAAACATAGTGATATTGATTAGCTTCATGTAATTCATATGCTGGAGGTTGCAGCCCAGCTCTTTAAGCAGTACACATATATAAAGTCCATCTATTTAGCCTTAATGCGAATGACATGATCCAAGACTTCAAAAAAATACCAGCTCTTGACTGACAAAAATACGAAATGACAGAAGTTATTTCAAATGGCTCCTAGCAAATTAACCATATTATTTATTAATAACATCATGTTTGCTAATAAGGATCATAGCATTAATAAATACTGGGCAAACAAAATGGACTTTGGAATTTAGGTCAACTATGTAAATGGATGAAGGTCATATGAAATTGTGAAAGATTAGTGATAACATAATTTTAAACGCTTAAATATACCAGTCAGTAGGTAACTGGGAAGTTCTCAGGGCATCTTCTTTGCTCTGAGAATCATTCTTTCAGGGGGAATATGCATGTGCAGTAAGTTGTAACAGTATAATTACACAAAGCAGTTATCTAGTGGTAGGCAAAGAGTTTGCCTCATATTTTGCCATCTTTACTGGAAAACACCACTTCGCAAAAATGCCCTGTTTTATTTTTGGCTTTTTGTGATTGCCTTTTTGAAATTTGTTTTTTACTATGGTAAAATACACGTAACATAAAATTACCCTCTTAAGCATGTTTTAGTGTACAGTTCAGTATTATTAAGTATAGACATATTGTTCTACAACCATCACCATCATCTGTTTCCAAGAACTTTTTTATTTTGTGAAACTAAAGCTCTATTCTTATTAAATAATTCCCTACTTTCTCCTTTCTCCAGCCTCTAATAACCATCATTCTACTTGGTCTCTATGATTTTGACTACTTACATAAATGAAATCATATAGTATTTGCCTTTTTGTGATTGCCTTATTTCACTTAGCATAACGTCAAGATTCATCCATGTTTTAGCATCTATCAGAATATCCTTCCTTTTCCTGGCTGAATAATATTCTATTATATGCATACACCATATTCTGCTTATCCATTCATCCATAGATGAACACTTGGTTTGCTTCCATAATTTAGCTATTGTGGTTAATGCTGCTATGAACATAAATGTACAAATATCTCTTTGAGATCTTGCTCTCAGGTCTTTTGGGTATATACTCAGAAGTGAAATCACTGGATCATATGGTAATTTTATTTTTAAAGTTTGAAGAACTTCTATACTATTTTCTACAGAGACTGTACCATTTTATATTTCTTCCAACAATGCATGAGGGTTCCCTTTTTTCCACATCCTCACTAAAACTTATTTCTTGTGGGTTTTTTATTTTGTTTTGTTTTGTTTGTTTTAATACTAGTCATTCTAATGGCTGCGAGCTGGTATCTCAATATAGTTTAGATTTGTCTTTCCCTAAGGGTTAGTGATGTTGAACATCTTGTCATGTGCATTTTGGCCATTCATATATCATCTTTAGAGAAATGTCTGTTCAAGTATTTTGCCCATTTTTGAATTGAGTTGTTTCGTTTTCTGTCATTTAGTGTTAGTTCTATATGTATTCTGAATATTTCTTGTGGTTGCCTTTTTAACTGTGTCTTTTTATGCATGAAATTTTAAAACTTTTATGAAGCCCCTTTTGTCTATTTTTTTATTTTGTTGCTTGTGCTTTTGGACATATTCAAGAAATCACTGTCAAATCCAATGTCGTGAAGTTTTGCTGTATGTTTTCTTCTAAAAGCTTTATTGTTTTAGGTCTTACATTTAGGTCTGATCCATTTTGGGTCAATTTTTCTATATGGTACAATATAAGAGTCCTACTTCATTCTTTTGCATGTAGATATCCAGTTTTTTCCAGCACTAGTTGTTGAAAACTTTTTCATTTCTATGACGTAGTCCTCTTAACCCCCATGTCAAAAATTATTTGACTATTACGTCAAGTGTTTATTTCTATAATCTCTATTCAAATCTATTGACCTATATGTTTGTCTTTATGCCTGCACTGTTTTGATTATTATAGCAGTATAGTAAGTTTTGAAATCAGGAGATGTGAGTCTTCCAGCTTTGTTCTTTTTTAAGACTCTTTTAGTTATTTGGGATCCCTTGAGATTTTGTAGAAATTTTAGGATGGATTTCTCTATTTCTGAAAAATAATGTTGTTGGGATTTAGTTAAGGCCTGCATTGAATCTCTAGATTTCTTTGGACAGAATTGACCTCTTTGCAATATTAAATCTTCTAATCCGTGATGATAGAGTGTGTCGCCTTTCATTTCTAACTTCTATACTTTCTTTAAACAATATTTGGTAGTTTTTATTATGCAAATCAACCATCTTAATTCTTAAGAATTTTTTGATGCTACTGTAAATGGGATTGTTTTTTAAATTTTCCTTTAAAATTGTTCAATGTTAGTGTATAGAAATGCAACTGATTTTTGTGTGTAGATGTTTATACTCATATCTTGACATAATCTGTTTATTAGTTCTAACAAGTTTTTTGCAGAATCTTTATTTTTTTTATGTGAAAAGTCATGCCGTCTGCAAGCAGAGATAATTTTACTTCTGCTTTTCCAATCTGGATGCCTTTTCTTTTTATTGCCCAATTGCATGAGCTAGAACTTCTAGTACTATATTAAATAGAAGTTGTTAAAGTGGGCATCTTTGCCAAGTTCCTCATCTTAGAAGAAATGTTTTCAGTCTTTCACCACAGGGAATGATGTTTGCTGTGTATTTTTCATACATGGATTTTATTATTCTGAAGTAGTTTTATTTTAGTACTACTTTGTTGATTTTTTTTTATTATGAAAGAATTGAATTTTGTCAAATATCTTTTCTGCATCATTTGAGATGATGTGTTTTTCCCCCTTTATTCTATTAATTCATTGATTTTGATAAATCGAACCATCCTCGTATTCCAGAAACATATCCCACTTTCTCATAGTATATAATCCTTTCAATATGCTACTGAATATGGTTTCCTATTTTACTGAGGATTTTTTCATCAATTTTCATAGGACTATTGGTTTATAGATTTTTCGTAGTGTCTTTGTCTGGTGTTGCTATCAGATTATCAGCTAGCCTCATAGAATAGATTGAGAAGTGTTCCTTCCTTCACTTTTATTGGAAAAGTTTGAGAAGAATTTGTGTCCGTTCTTTAAATATCTCCAAGAATTCCCCAGTGAGGCCATCAGGTCCAGGGCTTTCTTTGTCAAGACATTTTTGATTACTGATTCAATCTCCTAAATAGTTATAGGTCTATTTAGACTTACTATTTATTTGTAATTTCATGTTGGTATGTTTGTATTTTTAGGAATCTGTCCATTTTATCTAGGTTATCCAATCTGTTGACATAAAATTTTCTTATTGTTTTTATATTCTGTGGTTTGTTTCTGCCCTAACCTTTATTATTTTCTTTCTCTCCTACTTTTGGGCTAAGTTTTATCTTTTTTCTTTAGTTCCTTAAATTGCAAAGATAAGTTGCTGATTTGAGATCAATCTTCTTTTTTAATGTGAATCTAGGCGTATATAATTCCCTGTTAGCACTGCTTTTTCTGTGTCCTATAAGTTGGTATGTTGAAATTTCATTTTTATTTTTTTCTAAATATTCTTTAATTCCCCTTTTGAGTTAGTCTTTGATGAATGTTTGATTAAGTGTGTATTGTTTAATTTCCACAGATTTGTGAATTTTCCAGTTTTTCAACTTTATCATATTGTAGTTAAAGAAAATATGTTATAAAATATCTATCTTTTAAAATTGATTTCAATTATGACCTAACATAAGGTTTAGCCTAGAAAATTTCTCATGTGCACTTGAGAAGAATGTATATCCCATTGTTGTAGGGTAGAGCGTTCTGATTTGTTAGATCTAGTTGATTTGTCTTGTTAAAGTCCTTTAGTGCCTACTTATGGATGGTCTGGCTATTCTGTGCATTACTGAGAGTGAAATATTGAAATCTCCAACTTTATTTGTAGACTTGTTCATGTCTTCCTTCAGTTCTGTCACTTTTGCTTCACGATGATCTGTTATTAGGCACATAAATGTTTATATTTGTCATATCTTATTGTTGTATTGAACCATTTATATAATATTCTTTGTCTCTTGCAATATTTTCTTAAAGTTATTTATTCTGATATTACTACAGAAATCACTGCTCTCTTTTGGTTACTAACTGAAGGATATTCTTTCTGCCCTTTTACTTCCAACCTATTTGTGTTTTTGGATGTAAAGTAAATTTCTTGTAGACAGTGTATAGTTGGGTCATATATTTTTAATCTTTTTTTGCAATGTCTGTTTTTTGATTGGGGAGTTTAATATATTAAATTTTAAATAATTACTGATAAGGAGAAACTTCACTCCTTTTGATATTTGTTCTCCATATGTCTTATAGTTTTTTGTTTTTTGTGTCTCTCATTTCCTGCATTACTGTCATCTTTTCTACTTAGTTGATTTTTGTAGTGAATGTTTGAATTTGCTTCTTATTTCCTTTTGAGTTATTCTATAGATCTTTTCTTTGCAGTTACCATGGGGATTACATTTAACATCTTAAAATTATAACATTCTAATTTGAATTTGTACCTTCTTAACTTCAATAACAAACAAAAACTCTGCTTTTTTACAACACCACCTTCACCCCTTTCAATTGATGATGTCAAAATTACATTTCCATACATATGTAGTCACACAAATATACATTGTTTTTCTGATGCATTAGTCCCTTAAATTATGTAGAGAACAAAATTTTGAGTTGCCAACTAGAGCTACAATAATACAAGCTTTTATAATTGCTCACGTATTAGCTTTACTGTGATCTTTTACCTTTATACATCTTTGAGATACTTTCCGTGTCCTTTCATTTCAACGTGTAGGGCTTGATTTAGCATTTTTAGTATGTGATCTAGTAGTAACAAACTCCCTCTGATTTTGTTTACCTGTGAATGTCTTCATATCTTTCTCACTTTTGCTGTAGCAGCCCATCGCCTCTGACCTCTGAAGTTTCTAATAGGAAATCTGATTCTCATATTGAGAGTTCTTCGTATATAACAAATTGCTTCTCTGGAAGCTTTCAATATTAGATCTTTGTCTTAATATAATATGTGTTTTAGTGGTTTTTTTTTTTTTTTTTTAGTCTGTTCTACTTGGATGTTCATATTCCAAGCTTGTTATGTGTTCATAATTATGTCTTTTATTCAATTTGGGAGATGTTCAACCATTATTTCTCGGAATATTCTTTCTGCTCCTTTCTTTCTCTCTTCTGCTCCTGAGAAGCTCTCAATGTGCATGCTGTTCTGCTTGATTGTGTCTAACGAGTACTTTAGACTCTTTTCACTTTTCTTCAATTATTTTCTTTTTGTTAGTAAGACTCATTAATTTTCATTATTTCCTCAAGTGCTCAAATTTGTATTTGAATCTCTTTAGTGAATTTTTCATTTTGGTTACTGTAATTCTATCTCCCAGTATTGCTGCTTTTTTGTTTTTGTTTTATATTTCTTTGTTGATTTTTTAATTTTGTTCATACATCATTTCCTTGATTTTCTCTACATCTTACTTTCATTCTTTGGGCTAAAATCTTGTTTTAAACTCTTATTCTAGTAGATTTTCCATCAGATGTTTTTCAGGAATAGTTTCCATCGTTTTCTCTCTCTCTACCTCTCTCTCTGTTTCTCTGTCTCTCTTTGTCTCTGTCTCTCTCTCTGTCTCTCTGTCTCTGTCTCTGTCTCTCTGTCACTGTCTCTCTCTCTCTCTCTCTCTCTCTCTCTCTCTCTCTCTCTCAATGTTATTTCTTCGTATGCCTTGTGATTTTTTTCTCCTTGAATCTGGGATTAGAATCTAATAATAGATAACTCTAGAAATCAAATTCTCCCCTCCCCCAGGGTTTGTTATTTGCTTTTATTCCTTCCTTCTTTCCTTCCTCCCTCCCTCCCTTCCTTCCTTCCTTCCTTTCCTTCGTTCCTTCCTTCGTTCCTTCCTTCTTTCCTTCCTTGTTTCTTTTCTTTCTTGTTTTATTTTGATTGCTACAGGCTGTCCTGTGCTATGGAGCAGCCTGAGGTATAAACCTTAGGTCTTTGAGTCTTTTCTGAGCCTACACCTTTCCCTTTATGTGCACAGTAACTTTTTAGCTTTTCCAGTATATGCTTGTGAATGTCTCAATCTCTAATCTCTAGCTCCCAGAAGGGGAAAAGGGAAAATTTAAGGTGGAAAACAGCACTGGCCCTTTAAATACTGTGTAATTCACTTCAACCGGAGGAAGAGGGGCTTTCATTAGTGAAAGGAGGTGCAAAATCTATGGCTGCCTGCTTTTGTGTCTCCATCTTTCTGATCAGAAGTGGCAGTCAATGATCAGAACACAGATCCCTAGTGCCTCCTACTCCCTCTTTCCAAAATCCCTTCCTGTCTTGGGTTTTTAACATTAATGGATTTTGGAAAAAAAAAATCTTTCTAATCATTAAGATGGATGCAAAATTAGGTGAGATTAAGAGACTACATAAATGATTTGCTTTATGATTATAAATTGATGCTTTCCATGATATAAAAATTTAAGAGTGTTGTAATGTTACAATTAAGCAATTAAGAATGTTGTAAAATTAAAATTTTGTATTTATAGATTGAAAATCTATTTTAAAGAATTTATATTAATTTTTTGTGGCCCATTATAAAACTGAATTTTGCTTGGTTCATTCTTTATCAATAAAGGTAGTGAATACATTTATTATTTTAAAATTAAATTTATTTTTGGTGACATTGGTTAATAAAATTATATAGGTTTCAGGTACACAGTTCAATAATGTATCATGTATATATCGCATTGTGTGTTCTCCACCCAAAGTCAAATCATTTACTATTTTCTGTTTACATCCAACACAGTAATAAATAAATGGACAAAGCCACCATACACTCTAAAGAAGTGCTCTATAAATGCTGTTTGAATGCATTCCTTTTTTTATTTAGAATGTGTATACTCATAATATTTTATTAACTTGACAGAGAATGCAATGTATAAGAATTCATTGAAGACAAATCTGGAAAAAAACATCCAGCTGAGAAGAAAAAATTACAAGGAATGATTAGAGTAAATTTTTAAATTTGTTATTTAAATGAATTCTATTTTCTTGGTTGAAGTGGAATTTCACCAATTAATGATCAACTTAAATAAGCTAATTACCTTTAAAAATAGGCAAAAAAGATATAGTTAAAATATATTTAGTTTTACTTCCTACGTTTTGAGAATTAATGTAGTCTTTTTCTATGAATTTGGCCTTTTCTACATGTACTCTCTATCCCACTAGAAATTTGGAACTTTCAGCATGTGTACTACAGGTACCATCAAACTGAAAAAGCAGAAATGCTCTCCTTATCCTTTCTAGGTCATTAAATGTGATCAGTAATAAAGCTTAAGTGAAACAGTTTGTTATGGTGGAAGCTTCTGGTACTTCTCTATAGAATTCATGAGGTCAGGTTTCACAGTGTCAAGGAAAATCAACTTAATGAAGCAATCTAATTAAAATTAATTGAGTATGATTCTGTCTTTTAAATACGAGATTGATGTAAGGTTATTTTCAACATTTTATTTAGTTAAAGTGAAACTACACTTCTATATTTTTACTCTCATCTTCCTTAATCTTCTTCTGGAATGGATAGTTTTAATAGATAATAATGATTCATAGAACTTACTGATGTAAAAGACCTTTAAGGTCATTTAATCTATTCCATGTTGAGATAGGATTATTCTTTTATTCCCTTTACATGTCTCTCTTATCACTCCTCAATCTGGTTCTCAATAAAGACTTTAAGCTGAAAAGTAATCATATATTGAAACTTCTGTGCCTTGTTTAAATCATATATACTTGCCATAACAACATAGTTAATTTTTCTGACAAAGTTATGTGAGCCAACTAGTTCAGTAATTGAGATTCATGTTCATATTACAATACAACGGATTATGCAAGTCATCATGATTGGTGTATATCTGATTAAATAAGGTATATACAGACATCTTATACTGTTAGCATGACTGACATATCTGTCATTTGGAAATATTGTTCTCCTTATTAAATCAGCTTTAATATTCCAGTAAATTAAGTAGCTTCCATTTTGGCTCCATTGACTGTGCTTGCTTAAGCATAAATATTATAGTCTTCTTGCCAAGTAGTCAGTATTTGTAATTAAAATATTTACTAGATTTGGCAACATTGAGTATAAAGATATGGACATAGAGGTGACCAAATAGAAATATATTGGGCCTTGCTACTAGGAGCACATTTTAGTGTGATAGTATACCATGATAGTATTTTGAGCAAACTAAAAGAGATTTAAAATTTCCTTTTTTGCACATGCCTCTTTACTCCTCTGATGTTGTTTACACATATATTGAGACAGTCTTTATAGAAATTAAAAAGTTCACATCTCAAATATTTTGTCTTTGAAAAATGCCATTGAATAAATTTCCCTTATATATACAAGATTAAAATGAATTATTTTTGTTTATGTCTATGGCCTTTAAAGTTCTTTTCCTTATTATATTATAAGCCTGGAAGAATGGTGAATTAAATTGATCAGGAAAGTGTAAATACATTGAATACAATTTCTCTAGTGTTATTCTATGCATCATATTAATCACTGTCAGATAGAATATTAAACAATTACTAAGACCCTAGAATAGAATCAGTATATCTACTAAAAAAGCTTTGTGCATTATAAAACTCTATCAACCTAGACATTGTCAGCATGGCAGGGTACTGAACAGGAAGCATATGGAGAGCTGAAACAGGGTAACTGCAGGCACAAGATATCTTTTAAAATGAACTTGCTGATAAAAAGCTTCAACAGCATGACATATCTCTGACATGCTGGGAAACAGTAGCTGATGGAGCAAACCAATATGTAACAATTGGATTCAAGGGTGAAGATATAGGACCATAAACCAAATGAGGCTTATGAACAACTGCCACGGTTGCAAATCAAAGTCATTATACACGTATTCTATGTTGGGCCAACTGTTGAAACTAATAATGCCTTTCCTTTAGATTTTCATGAGTAAAAGCAGCCATCAACAGGTAACCAGACGTTAGGGAGTGTCATTTTCCCTGAAAGAGAAATTATACATATTTTGGGAAATTTTTGACTAGCCATTGGCCATTTTGATTTTGTATCTAAAATTATCCTGAGCTACCTTCCAATACCAATGTTTAAATAACTGAGCTTCAATTAAGTATCATAAATTTTGTACTCTGATCAACTAGAAAGTAACTTCCAATAATTTTCTGTACTGTGAGTTATTGTGGTTTCATCATGATGCCTGTCTTGATTGGCAAAGGTGAGGAAGCATCTTCACAGATGATGAGGAGACTGGTATTACAAAACTTGTGAAAGTATTTCCTTCATTCTGGCTATTGTGAAACAATGCATATAACATAAAAGACTTCATAAGGCTGTATACTGAAAGAACAATAAATCATTAGCACCACAGGAGAGAGTTTTAATAGCCTTTGATTAATCTATAATCTACCACTAGTGCAATATTCTTTGTTAATGGGATTTTCAATTAGTTTGTTATTTGAAACACAATTCATTTTACATTTTTTAAATGTTCTGCATACTGTTATGTTGTCATTTGGTAGTGTTTAGCAAACTGATCATTAAAACAGCAAATGAGGATCACAGATTAATTATCATATTTAGGAATTTGCAGTGCCTTTAAAATATTTTTAAAGCCATCTAATGCTAAGATTCCATCATTTTCTATATTCTAATGACTTTTTTCTTTACATTTACATTTTTTTCATCTCATTTTACCTCCTTATTAATTAAAAATTGGCAAAGTATTAACTATTTTGAGCTCATTTGTATGCTTATGAGCAGTATGTAAACACTGCTTATGTGATATTATCTCATTATTTTTTTGGTAAGGATTAAGTGCAGAATAAAAGTTCGATTAATCATGATTATTTTATTAATGTTAATAATAAATGAAGGGTAAATGTTTAGTAAATGTTTTTTTAATGTTAAAAAAAAACTTATTTAATATGTTACACATAGATTGTAGTTAGGACGCTCTAAGCACTGTTCTAAGTTTTGCATGTCTTAAGTCATGCTTTTAGTTAGGTAGTTTTGTTATTCGATATTACAAATAAGTTCTCTGAAGGTAACCATGTAGTAAGTGTTGGTTTAAAAAAAATGATGGGTCTCTTTTGAATAGAACTTAGGTTTAGGTACTGATGCTAATAGTATAAGTTTTGATAATACTATTAAGAACGAATGAGTCCTCAGACAGTGCAAATATCTATTGAGCATTTGCTCTGTATCAGATACTATCCTGGGCCCTCTAGATATTATATTTTAGACCTGTTATTTTGTTCAGTTTTCACAAAAGCAACACATTGTATTTCTATCAGTATATTTTCAGATGTGAAAATTGAGGGTCATAGGACAAAATCACTTGTCATAGGGCATAAGTGAGTAACTGGTAGAGTAGGTATTGTGGTTTCTGTGAACCCAAAGTCAGGCCTGTTTTTGATCATTTCTAATGCCCTCTAATAGAGATTATGTGGCTCCTGAAAACTGAGTAAGTATTAGCAGGTAATAGGGCAAATCTTAATGCTAGTATAAATTTCTGAATATTTACTTGTAGATCTCTTCACTGTAAACCTGGGAGAGATCTGTTTCCTTCCTTCAATAAAGAAGGATATCTTTGCATAAGTCTTTTTTTCAGCCTTGAAATTTAAAATCAATGTACTGATTCAACCAGCACTTTCCTTTTACACTTTATTGTGTTTTTTAGTTTTAATATGTAATTCCACAGGGGTCACTTCTCTAGTGTGTAACAAAATTTCAAGCATGCCCTTTTGTTTCCTAGAGGTCTATTCCTTATTGTTGCTAATAGCAGAATAGTATTTTTCTCAGTCACCAGTTTCTTTCTGTATGCAGCAGAACCTTTCCTCACTCCTCTTTTGTCATTCTGATATTCTTCATCTTACTTAATCAGCTCTTCTCTGTCTTACCTCTTTCCTGCCTCACCATATTATAGCTAGTATTTCACATTATTTTAATATCCCAATATATCATATCTTATTTTCTGGGAAAAAAAAAATATGCCATTAAGATATCTTCATTAATATAAATCTTTCACTACTAAATGAGTTCATTTTTATAAACTTACACTTGTTTTTTTTATTTTATACTATACTCAGTTTATTTAGATTTTTTAAATTACCTCTGAATAGTGCATGAGCTATCATCATTCAGCTTAGGAAAAATAACCTCATAATAAAATTACTTACAGCAATATCAGTGATTAGTGTCACTAATAGAAGATAAGTGAAATGGAATGGCATAGGTTGGAAATATAATTGATTTCTTTAATTATGAATATTTAAAACTTTTCTAGATATTAAATTGACTGCAAAATAATTAATTCACAGTCCATTGACCTAAAAAATATTTTTAAAGCATATATTTTTGCCCTAGAGAGGGAAAGATCACTCTGTTTGATATGTACATAATTCTGTGAATGACTCAATTCACCTATCCTGGGGTGGGGACAGAGTCAGGGCCAACTGTATGTCCTGAAGATCAGAAGACAGGAAGAGCTCTTTACTGCAGATTTAGAAACTTTTAGAATAAGGACAGAATGTAGTTGTGAGAGTACAGTTAGATGATAGTAAGCAGAATATTTGGGGGAAATTATTTAGCATAGGCTTTACCATCCATGGCTGAATTGAAAGAATAGCCACAGGTTAGATTAAGGTAAATATATAGATAATTTAAGGTAAATATATAGGTGTACTTTGTTAAAGAATATAACAACTTAGTTTTCACAACTTAGTTTTATCATTCAGATATTTAAATGTGTGTATTCAGAAAAACAGTGTTCTTTGAGCCATAGGAACCCAAACATGAATCAAACCAATTGAGGATTCAGCCCTTAAAATTGAGCAGATATAGAAGTGTGTACAAATAATTAAACACAAGCTAGATAATAATACATTTCAAAAAAAGAAGTCCAGAAAAAGATAAAATCAAAGGTTGGAAGAGTGGGAAACCTCTCTCCATTGGTATAGTTAGGGGAGGCTTTAAGGAGAAGCAATAATTAAATTGATTCTTGAAAGGCAGAATTTTGAGTATTATATTTTCATTGATAAGGACATCTAAGTAGATGATCAGCATAAAGAAAACAACAGGATTTTTTTTTTTTTTAAGCAGAGTAATCACAGATCAGAACTATATTCATGGAGGACTATTATGACAAGGGAGAACCCTAAAGTAATGAAAGTTTACAGTACATTCTGGAAATTCCAGATATGAGGAATCGGGTGTGAAATAGTGGTGAAGCATATACATTTGTAGCATAAAGAGAATCTCATAAAGGAAACAAAATTTCTGTATCAAAGGTAACTTAAATAGAGATAACCATCAGGCAATTGGAAACATGAGGCTTGTATCCAAATCTGAAGGTGGATTTCCAGGAGTCAAGACTCACTAATTTTGTTGATGAAACACTGTAGAAGGAACAGAAGATTAAAGTAATTACCTTAAGAAACACCTGTGTTTAAAAACCAAGAGGAAGAAGCTAGAGGATGCAGTATAGGAATAATCAGAGAAGTTGGAAATTATCTGGAAGAGAGGAGTTGATGTCATGGAAACCTATGAGAAGAAGGGTCTCAAATAAAAGTGGTGTTGGTATGGTACATTAAGAAGATCTGTTACAGATCACAAAGTCTACCTACTATATGATCATTTTATATGATAATACAGAAAGGCAAATCCATTGTGACAGAAAACAGATTGGTTACCAGGTACTAGGAACTGAGGTTAATGATAGAAGACAGAGGAGCAGCATGTGATAATTTTGGGGCTGATGAAACTATTCTTTATTAGGATTGTGGTGGTAGACATGTGATTCTATACATTTGTCAAAATTATAGAACCATACACTGCAAAGAGTAATTTTAATGATTATAAATTAAAAAATAAAAATAAAAAAGGGAGAAACAAAGTCATCAGTTTGTTGATTAAAAAGAATAGATTTACAATGTGGAGGATAGTAAAGAAATGGAAGCAATAAGGCTGCCCACTTTTCCAAGAAGGTTCATGGTGAAGAAGAAAGAAAAGAAAGTAGCTACAGGGATCTCTTGGTTGGTTAAAGGAATGTTGTTGTTTAAAGAGAGAAAAATTGAAGATGTCTGTAACAGAAACTTAAAAAAAGAGCATGGATATTTGAAGGAGATAAATAATTAATATGGAAAGTCTTTGAGAACATAGGAGGTAATGGAAAGAGAAAATGGATCACTTTTGTTCTTATGAGAGGTAAAAGAATAGAGAATGTGTGTAGATAGAGAAAGGCATTTTAAGGAAATCATGTTGAATTACTAAAATTTGAGATTCAGATATGACAAAATCTTATTTAGCCAAGTCCATTTCACTTTTTTCTTTTTAATTGAATCTGAACATTCAGTTTTATACCCTCCCAAATTCTTTGCTCCCTTATAGCCCCAAAGTGTAAATGTTGCTTAGTCTAAACCAGTAGCTCCCAAAATAGGATCTTTAGACTAGCAGCATCACCATCACCTGGGGATTTGTTAGAAATACAAATTCTACTCTAGACATACTAAATAAAAAACTCTAAAGGAGACATACTAATGGCCAACAGGTATATGAAAAAATATTCAACATCACTAAATATCAGTGTAATGCAAATAAAATCGCTACCACTATGAGAAGTTAACTTACACCTTTCATACTGACTATTATTAAATCAAAAACGATATCAGGTGTTGGAGAGGATATGGATAATTTATGCCAAATGATGCAGCCACTGTAGAAAACAGTACGGAGGTTTCCTAAAAATTAAAATTGGAACTACCATCAGATTCAGCAATTCCATTTCCCAGAGAATAGAAATCAGGATCTCAAAGAGATGTTAGCATTCACATTCCTCAAAGAGATATTAGCACTCCCACATTCATTGGAGCACTACTCAACAATAGCCAAGTTTTGGGAAAACCCTGAATGTCCATTGATGAATGAATAAAGACAATATAGTATACTTACATACAATGGGATACTATTCAGCCTTATAAAGGAAGGAAATTCTGCATGCAACAGTATGGATAAACCTCAAGAACACTATGCTGAGTGAAATAAATCAGTCATAGAAAGACAAATACTGCATGATTCCACTTAACTGTCAAATTCATAGAATCAAAGAATGGAATGGTGGTTGCCAGAGGCCAAGGAGAGAGGGAAATGGGATCATAAAGTTCCCGGTAAGCAAGATGAATAAGTTTTAGAGATCTGTTGTACAATATTGGAACTGAGAGATATATAGAGAGTCAACAATACTATATTGTACATTTAACAGTTTGTTAAGGTGATATATCTCATGTTAAGTGTTCTTATCATGGTTAAAAACAAACAAATGCTGGAGGAGGGCCCCAGCAATCTGTGTTTTAACAAGCCCTCCATGTGACTCTGATACGCATTAAAGTTTGAAAGCCATTGTTCTAAGCCTATATAGATGCTTCCATCCCATGTTTCAGTGATCGCTTTCCACATGAGCATATGTATGATTCAACTCCAGCCCAGGAAAATTAAAAGGAAGCTTTCTGGGTTACTGTTGGTAAAGGATTTCTTTCTGATCAAGAAGGAGACACCTACCCATATAATTGAATATCAACTGTAATTGACAAAAAAAAAAAAAAAGATTTTAAAAAACATTTAAAAAATTAGAGACACCCATGGGAAAACGGCCCTTCCTGCCCCAGATTGGTTATATGTGATTGCTGTGTGTAGAATTCCAGCAGTAAACATACCTTAGGGAAGAACCATACAAGTAAAAGCCAATATACTGAGTATGGTAGAATGGAAACCTGGAAGGCACCTAGGTGCTTGATGCTGTCCTTAGGTAACTGCATTAAGTAAACTTGGAACCACTTACATCTGGTAACTTACAAATAAGTTACTAAATTACCTCATTGTTTAAACTGCTGTTAATTGCATCTCTTGCTTGCAGCCACAGGACCAGTAGCTGATTTGAAAAATAATGGTTTGGTTCTGTTAAATACTCCAGTATTTTCATTTCTATCAAAATAGTGTAGTTCTCAGTGAAAATTTTCTGTGCTTTTATCAACAAATATTTTTTATCAACAAGTATAATACCTCTATTAAGAGTATTAAGAGCATCTTTGTATACAATCTGAAACCAGATATTAAGATACTTATCAAAGACATTATTATCAAGATAAGTGTTCTTATCTTAGGCAAACATGAGCAGCCTAGTTACACAAGGTATAATACCAAAAGGATTGAATTTACCTGAAGATACTAAAGCAAGTAGAAAGAGGGTAAAATGGAATGATGAAGCTAATATATTTTAATTTTTATAATCTCTGAATATTTGAATTTTTATGCAATACTTTCCTTTTGTATATTTAAATATTTTATATTAAATTTTAAAAATACACTTTAAAACAGAACTGAAGGATGGAAAATATACCAGAGAAATAGCAACACACAAAACAGATTTAACTATATTATTATAAACAAAATGTTATTTAAAGCAAAAAAAATTGATAAACAGAAAAACTCTATTGAGTAATAAAAGTAACAATTCATCAGAAAGAAAAAATACTTAATGTATATGCATATTAAAACTATTTAAATATATAGAAATAAATGCTGATGTGATTATCAGGGGACATGGAAAAACTTATCATTGGAAGATTTTTAACACATCTCTAAAAAAATGATTAGCCAGCATGATTAAATAGATTTGTAGAATATAATATAGTCAATGAGTATAATAGGTTTTTTTCTATTAAATGTGGAAACTTTAGAAAATTTGATGTCCTAGAATGTCAGTGATGACATATGTTTTATGTAAACTTTAAAAACATGAAAAATAATTATATATATTGTTTGTATTTACATACATAAAAGGATAAAATTACATAGCTGATCAAGGATGGGTTTTGTCTTTGAATATAGAGGTAGATGTGAAGTATAGAGGTGAAAATTATACTTAGCTCTTAGATATATTTTTTATTATTACTTAAGTATAATTAATGTAATGGAAATCAAACTGCAGAATGCAATTTTAATAAGAGTAAGTTTAAATTTGTGAAATGAGAATGTGACATTTTCTCCCTTGCCCCATCCCTCTCTTTTTTGCTCTTTCATAGCAAGGACATTGTGTTAGGATTGTCTTGAATTCTTGAATTTAATGAAACTGTACTTGTGAATTACAATGATCCAATTGTATTACAATGGACAGATGGCAGTTCCAATTATGTGTGTTTTTCATGAACAGAAGTTAGTTAAAATTGTGAGCCAAGATCTAACTACAAATGTCTGTGAACATGACATGTTATACTGCTGCTTGTCCCTGAAGGTATTTCTGAAGCAGTTTTATCTACTTTAAAGCAGGTGACAAATAACTAAGCCAGAGAAATAATAACATAATGTTTGAGGCTGTCATAAGATTTTTAGATATATGGAATATCCTAAATCAAACATGTTTTATAATACTGATACATATCAGAAAATAAATCTTGGGCTGTGCTCATTTATTTTGAGTCCTGCAGTGATTTTGTAGAATGATAGCCTACTGAAATGAATGTTTTAAGCTTTATAATCACCGTTAATACCCTCAAAGTGAATATAGTTAAAAACAGTGATGTATCTAATTGCCAAAATGTCAATAATGTAGTTAACCAATGTGAGGCTTACTTTTTTCACTTATAAAGTGCTGAATTTATTTTACTATAGCTTACTCGATGCAACTATTAAATAAATTAATAAATAATAATTGCTAATTTTTATTTTTCAAATCTGAATATTTTATCATTATATAAATGTTCTACTTATATTTATCAAGTGCCTACTCTGTACAGACATTGTGCTAAACTAGATAATGGTGAGAAGAGAGGGACCAGTTGCAGGATGAATAAGATAGTATTGATATTCTTGAGGATTTAACTGTGACTAAGTGAAGAAGGCAAATAAGTATAAGAGAAAAATGCTAGGGAAAAAAATATAGTAGAAAAATGGGGTGGATACCCTGGAAGAATCAGGAAAAGATGAAGTGATGAAGAGATGACAATATAGACAAAAATATATTAATCTTATGTGAGCTGCTAAATTCTTCAAGATTTTAAACAGATGTAATCATCTTTTTTATAATAATGGATTAATTTGGTTTCAGTTATATGCAGATATTTTCTTAGAGTTTATAATTTCTTCAAATGCCTGTAGACTTTTATGTTATGGACATATACAAGATTATGATCATACAGTTTTAATTTTCCAGGATGGTTCCAACTTTGATGTGAGATGAGAACAAGGATCTTGAATTTACCCACCTTACTATCTCCTTTCCTTATTCTCCTATCTGTTCCCACCATCCTCGCTCTACCTAATGCATTTGAAAAGGGGTTAAGTCATACAAACTTCCGCTTATAAAATAAACAAGTCATGAGGATGGGATGTACAGCATAGGGAATATAGTCAATAATATTGTAATAACTTTGTGTAGTGTCAGATGTTTATTAGACTTATCCAAGTAATTATTTCATAAGGTATATGAGTGTTAAATAATTATGTTATACATCTGAAATTAATATAACATTGAATGTCAGTGTCAACTATCTTCAATATTAATTAGATAAAAAATATTAAGTTCAATTCTTTTAAAGAATTGAGACTTATTTTATATCATATGTCATACAATTTTAAGTAGATTTGAATCTAGTGCCCCTGACTCCTAGTGCAATGCTACTTTCACTGCTTCATGCTAATTCAATGGTATCATAATTATTAGTGATAAGTAAATATGAAAAAAAAAGCATTTATGTTCTGTAGAAAACGATTAGCTAAGTGTCCCTCCCTTTCAAGTTTCCTTTTCATCTTGATGAAATTCCTTTATTCACTGCTGAACAATTAAGTTTGAACATTGAGATTAACATTCTAACCCATTTAGTTCTCTGGAGGAAATTTCATTCTTGCTTAAATGCAAGTGTTTATAAGTCACTAACTATTTAAAGTTAAATTAGCCCCTTAAAAAAAAACACATTACCACAAGCATTATTTAAACATGACATCAACAACCAGGAATATATCATGATTGGCAATGGCAAAAGATAAAAATAAAATTGCTAGTAGTAATAATACATTTGTTCAAAATGGTATTTCTGTCTTTCCATGTGGGACTTATTTTCTTATTTCCTTGCATGCTATATTTAAAGATCATCAACAGACATTATTATGTATCTCTAATATTATCAAATGTCAGGTCTACCAGGTATCGAAGGTATTCTCTTGGGCTATGTTGCCTTGACAACAAATCTTGGTCTTGGCTGTTCTTGTGGAGTTGAATTCTTGGCTTCTGAGAATTTAATAAAGCACTTACTGGATTCAAGTCAGCCACCTTTCCTTTAGCTGTAAGACAAGCAATTATTTACTAAAGCATGCATCAAGTTGTACTTTAAAATAAATGTACTTGTTGATATTTGTGATCC
Source organism: Eidolon dupreanum (assembly GCA_028627145.1). Taxonomy (NCBI): domain Eukaryota; kingdom Metazoa; phylum Chordata; class Mammalia; order Chiroptera; family Pteropodidae; genus Eidolon; species Eidolon dupreanum. The sequence goes on from CM053513.1 coordinate 57,582,797, forward strand.
TATCCAATTTGGGTGCAAATCACAATCATTTTTATATTTACAGTTAAGTAAGTCAGAAGATTATTTTAAATGGAAAGTATATAAGTTTAGTATCTTGATTCTTAAAATAAAGGAATTATGACTCATCATTTTCACAAAGTTTTGGCCAGTTAGCCCTGGCTTTGAATTATTTGAAAGTTTTTGAAATTTCTTTTTCTCTCTTGTCATTATTAGTTTGGTTTCATCCCACCTAATTTTTTCCAGATAAGGCCAAGATCTAGACTTCCAGTAAGTCATATATATATTAGCTATGTGGCCATGTTGAAATATTTCACCTCCCTGGGGCTACCGTGTCTTTTAAGATTTAAACAAAGTGAACCCAAGTATTTATTGTATGTTTCCATAAATTTGCATAAATTCCTTGCAGGGCTAGGAAGGGGACTAGGAATTCTTCTCTTAGTCATGTATGATTCAAACTTGTACCTTTTTGAAGAACATCAATTCACTGGGTACAGCCTTGACTGTTATTCTTACCAATATTGATGTACTTTATGTGTTATATAGCAATAATCAATGTAATTTATTTTGTGTTATACATTAATAAACAGTCACTAAAGAATGGACCGTGCATTTCTTAGTACCCTTATTTGAATTTTTAAACTTGATGTTTACGATAATAAAACCTAGTTTCTTGGTTTAGTCATGTTCTTCTAAATCACACAGTTAACATAAAGCTTATTTAAAATTTGTCTGGAAAAAAAATTGATGTGAAGACTAGTTTATAAGGATTATGACAGAGGAAAGGTTCTAAAAAGTTTCAAATTATACCAAAATCATATAATTTTTATAAACCACATAAAAAATTACCTGAGCCTCATTCTTTTCTAACTGAAAAAAGTTATCTCCAGTTTTTTCTCTAATCAAGCTGGAGTTAGTGATTTAGTAAAGTGAAATATCAACTACTTTCCATCCTCATTTTCTAAGATCTGATTTAGTATTGAGTAGAAAAATTTTTTTACTGAAATAGTTCTTAGAGAATATTTTCCATTTTATATCTTAGCTCATATTAGTCAATAATTATATTATTTTTCTGAACCTTTCGATACATTTGTTTATATGTAACTTCTCAGAGTTTTGCTACGTTATTAGACATTAGGAAACAAATGACATGCACAAGCAGGTAATTAATGAGAACTGAATGAAAGAACAATTTACAAAGTGTGGAAGAGGGAAAGCTCAGGGCAGCAATAGCAGGGTGCAATCACTATCTCTAAGCCTGGACGGCAGAAGGAAGGGAAGGAAGTGATTGTTGGAAGATGGAATACACCATGGCCTTGATCAGAAATACATGGCCAGAGTTAAGCTGACATACTTATTGTGCTATATCTAGTAATAACCTATATCCTGTTTGCCTGATATTATTATATTTCAAAGAGGTTATGATGACCTTTTTATAGTCAACAATAATGTGTGAAAATCTCTAGACTGGGCTCCAAATCTATATTTATCTTTATCATATGTAGATAAATTAGTATTTTTTAAGATAAATTAGTTTTTTTTTCTAATTTAAGTATAGCTGTCATACAATGAGTATTATATTAGTTTCAGGTGTACAACATAATGATTCAACATGTATATCTTATATGATCACCACATTTAGTAATCATCTCTCACAATGCAAACTTAAGACAATATTATTGACTAAATTCTCCTTCACCTTTTTCACCTATTCCTCCCATTCCCTCCCCTCTGGTAACCATCCATTTGGTTTCTGTTTCCGAGTCAGACAGAGAAAAATAAATACCATATAGTTTCCCATATGGTGGAAGCTGAAAAAAACAAAACAATCAGTCAAAACAAAACAAAACCAAAATTCTTGATTCTAATAATCACACAGATGTGTTTGATATAAAAAAATCATATTTGGAGTGACTGCATTTGTCACAGGAAGCTTTTTATTCAAATATACTTTTGGTTTCCATCATCACAGAAACCAGTGCCCAAAAGCCATTATTGCTACCATAGTATCACTTTCCAAGGTTCTCGAATTTACTACCCTCTTATACATGAGTTTTTATATGCCTTGTATTATTATTATTATTATTATTATTATTATTATTATTATTTTGGCCAAGATTATGTGTATCTCAAGAATATACATTTACCATCAGGAATTTTATAGAAATGCTCATATTCTATTTTAGTAATTTAAAACAAAGTTTCTGTGCGATAAGAAAGAACTGTTGTTTCAATTTTTTATAAAGGAAATAAACTAGGGACAAATAAAAGTCACCCAAAATTATATAACTCAAGGACAAATTGTGAGATGGCTTCTAACTTTTAAATATTAGTCACTATTTCAACTCTAATATGAGTGACCTAATTTTGAAACTGAATGAAGTTATGGAAATCAAGAATTTCCTTTTTTTTTTTCCAAAACAATGAAGTTAAAACAAAAACCCATGTAAGAAAATATTAGACAAATAAAAGTTAAAGGATTTGGACCTAATGAAAGCCTTCCATGTGAGTTCCATTTTGTTGGACTTTTTAATATTTTAGTAGTAATAATACAACTTAAAAATTTGTCAGTTAAATACATATCTTGCTCTGTCATTAAAATATTAGGCATTATAAAATATTTTTTAATTTATCTTTTTATATTCCATTTTAGAAAATAGCCATAATGTTCTTTCAAGTGAAGATATTATGGAAAAGTAAGTGTTCTTACTTTTAAAATGATCCCTTCTACTCTCTGTAATATTTATCAATCTATCAGCAATATTTTTCCACTAGAACATTTCTATAAACAAAATATGCTACTTAATTAATTAATGAAAATATAACTTTCTTAATGCTCCTTTGACCTTCCTAGTTTAAACATATTATTTTAAATTTTTAAAAATATTATTCAAGTTTTAAACCATTCTTGGGTATTCACTAATATTATAATCACAACAACAGTTGGGAAAAGGTGTCCAGTGGAACCCTTTGGAAGATGGAATTTTGGTATTTTAAGGATAGATTGTGTGACATGTGGAAATGTGAACTGTATAGAACATATAAAATATATTACATGTTGGATATATGGAAATGTACAACCAAGCTTTCTAAAACAAAAATTTTCTCTTGTCACTCTCAGATTGTTTTTCTTTTGACTTCAAAATGTGAAACAACTTTTACATAATAGTTATTTCAGTTATAAATGTATAGAATTTCACACAGTTATATCCAATTACCTTTCCTGATTTTCAGTTTTGTATTTCTTTATTTTATAAACCAACTTAAGAATAAAATCTATACATTTTTCTGTGACACCATATTCCACAGTTATGTTTTAAAGGATATTTAAGGTTTACTGTCCCCACAAAATCTAACAAATATAATGAATTCTAACCTAAAAACCCATGTAGACATAAACGTTTACATATCTATACATTTCATCTGCTTTATTTCTGTTTTTCTAATTTTCCATTTTGTTGAAAGGTGAGTTTAATTTAAGTTGATGTGCTAAAAAATAATTTTTAATAAAAATTTTTCCATGTAATAACTTAAAATTATACTGCAGCTTGCCTCACATTAAACTATTCAGTCTTTCATTTAATCTTTATCACAATACTGAGATGAACAGGAAATGATTATATTCCCATTGAAAATTTTAAAAACTGAAACTTACAATCATTAGCAATTTAAAGTTAAAAATTAAGTTAAATTACATATAAAACCTAGGACTCAGGTATAGTTTGATTTTAAGAGACTCACACTCAGTGGAACAGAGTAGGATACATAATGTATTTTCTGTCGATTTAATTTAACTAAAAAAAAAAA
>CM053513.1:57587100-57690862 GCA_028627145.1 Eidolon dupreanum
ATTAAGTAGGCTTAATTTTGTGTAAAAAAATTCCACCAAAATAATCTTGCTTTAGAATATTTCTAATTTTAACAGATTTTAAATTTTTCTTATAATTATTAACTCCTAGTTCATACAAAATTTTACCCTAATTGTTTATAATTGGTTTAGTAAATACATAGTTGCCTGGCTTTTGGAAGATAGTCATTTGTCTTTTGTCTTAAACAATCATTTATGCTAATCTCATCCAGTTTTGACCCAGAAACATATCTACTTTACTGTAAACACATGGGGAACACTCATTAAAATAAATTAAATCTGTTCATTTACAATGACACATCAACAGACTATAAAAACAGTATAAATGAGTGATTTAAGAATGAAACAAAATGTTGCTAAGATTAAATAACATTTTAAACTTTAATTAAAAGAACAGTAGTTTGTTTTTTCCACAATAGATAATAGGATGTTCTACCACTGTGAAGCTGGCCTCTTGCTGCCTTGCAGCTAAGAACAATAATAAAAAGTAACTCCTAGATTTTACTTGACAGTATTCTAATAAACTCCATATTCCTAAATATGAATAGGAATTTAACATAGTTTATCTGGCAACATTTTGAACATTTCTTTCGCTGATGTCTTCTACCTTTCGCTCTGACGTCTTGTACCTTTCGCTCATGACCCTGTGGAATGAATTTTAGTATTTTTATGCATCTCCAGTTTTTGAATACTTAGAGTGGTATGAGCCTTAAATAAGCTTTTAAATATTTGTTTCTGACATAGATATGCTTCTCGCCAGTTTGTTTTCTACCTGTACCTTGGCTAAGAATAAATGCTTTTTTGTCTTCTTTTAAAATAACTCCGCCCCCCCTTCCTCCCATTCTCTTGAACAAACTTCAGGGAACAAAAAGTTATTATCAAGGTCATCAGTGATCTCCATACACTCAAATTCAATACTGAGTTTTGCAACATTTATCCTAATTGATTGCATAAACTAACCTAACCTAACCTAACCTAACCTAACCAACATAAATTTTCTAATCTGTTCTATAATATTTATAATATAATCAACTCTCATGGGAAAATAGCAACCTTGCTCTATTTATCCTGTATCTCAAGCTCCTAGAACACTGTGCCTGACACATGTTAGGTCCTCAATAAATACCTATGGAATGAATGGTTGAATTCATCAAACAATCAATCAATCAATCGATTAATCATCATTAGGGGATTATAACATGTAGTGTGATTCTGATGGTACATGTGTATCAGTAAAGAGTAAGAATCAGAATTTCCTTGAGACATGTTTGTGTTATTTCTTTAACCTAGTATTTGCAGTCATCTAGGAAGCGATGCTGTTTATTCTCAAATGAAGTGATTAGAAAAAGGAAGCTAATATTTATTGAGTGTATACTACATGGCATGTATTGGATCACCACTTTCATATCCATTTTCTCATTTACATCTAACATCCTTATATATATATATGGTGCTATTATTATCTCATTTTGCAGATGAAAAAACTGAGGCAAAAGGAGAATGAATAGCTTGTCTAACTTCACCCAAGCATGAGTTCTGTATGAATAATTTATACAGTTTTCTAGTTTCTCTTTTTTTTTAATTAAAATAATCTAGTTTCTTTAGTGCTAGATATCAAGTGCTGTAAATTCACAGGAAATCAAAGAAACTAAGCTAATAAATATAAAAATAAGTCAAAATTTCCAAAGTGAAACACATTCTCATTTTGGAATATTTGTGCTGTTTTATTGTCAAAGAACATCAGAATATGTGTCAAGTAAATAAAACAACAGAGCTGAAAGGGATTTTATTGTTTTCTTTTTAAAGCATGCTCACAAAGAGGCTAATAACCGTTATTCATAGAATATATTTAGTTATAGAGGAGACATCCAGCTAAGAATGCCAGATAAAATACAGGATGTTCAATTAAAGTTGAATTTTAGATGAAACACAAATAATATTTTAGCATAAGGATGTCTCAAATATTGTATGAGACATACTTATTCTTTAAAAGTATTTATTGTTTATTCGAAGTTCAAAAATAGCTGTGCTACTTTATTTTTACCTGTTAAATCTGGTGATTATACCCCTGAGGAAATGCTACTTCTCCTTTCCCATACTTGTCCTGTCACTCTCCCAGACAGGATTTATGGAGGAAACGAGGACTCAGAAAAGAAGGGAGAAAAGGAAGCTTTGAAAGGCTTTAAAACAATGTAAGCATGATTTACAATAGCCAAGATATGGATGCAACCTAGGTGTCCAGCAAGAGACTGTGGCAGCCTGACCCTGCCTGACCATTTCCTGCTCCAATGAGTTTGTTTCTGACTGCCCTCCCTCTGCCTCAAGGACTCTCTGGTCAACATCAGTATTTTCATAGCTCACCAACCAGTTAATGTTCTTCCTTATATCTGTAGCTATGTAGGAATGACAAGACTGTATAAAACAAGCCTGTTATATTACAGTCGGGGCTCAGCCTTTGGATAGGAATCTGCTAAGCTGGTGCTGGCATCAATATTCATTGCTTTCTGCTCTTTGCCTCACTGTTCCATCTCTCCATTAGAGAATCCCACAAGATAAATGGATAAAGATTTGTTATACACATGTGCACATGCACGTGCATACATACACACACACACACACACACACACACACACACACACAGTGTAATATTACTCAGCCATAAAAAAGAGTGAAATCTTGTCATTTGCAACAACATGGATGATCCTATAAGGTATTATGCTAAGTGAAGTAAGTCGGTCAGAGAAAGAAAAGTACCATGGCTTTACTTATATGTGCAATCTCAAAAAAAAACAAAATAAATGAACAAAAATAAAACAAAACAAAAACAAACTCATAGATACAGAGAACAAACTGATGGTTGTCAGATGGGAGAGGTTGAAGGGATGGGCAAAAAGGATAAAGGAGATTAAGAAATCCAAACTGCCAGTTATAAAAATAATCATGGAGATATAAAGTACAGCATAAGGAATGTAGTCAATAATATTATAATACTATGTATGGTGCCTCATGGATTCTAGACTTATCATGATGATCACTTTGTAAGGTTTATAAATGTCTAATCATTATGTTGTATACCTGTAACTAATATACTATTGTGTATGGACTATAGTTTTAAATACATATAAAACAATAAAAGCCAAAAGACTACTGTCTTGCTTTTTTGAAGGACAGACTAAGACTGTCCTAAGACACATTTCAAAATAAGCTATTTACCTACAGACCCCTTTGAGCCCCACCCACTAACACTCAGTCCTTCTCTCTGCTACTCAGAAACTGAACAACAACGTACAAATTCTTACATTCTCTAGCCTCAGTTTCCCCATATGCAAAACAGTAGTGTTCTTAAGTGTTAGGAAAAAAAACAGGTAGTGAGATGTGACTGACTTCCCTAGATATGGTGGTTAACCAAGACCCCACTGATGCTTCTTAATATAAATCCAAATGATTAGAAAAAAAGCAGTCATGTCACGGGGAGAGAAAGCAGAAAGAGAGAGAGAGAGAGAGAGAGAGAGAGAGAGAGAGAGAGAGAGAGAGAGAGGAGAGAGAATGAATTATATCTGTGCAAATATAGATAAGATAGAGGAGGTGAGGGCCAGATGGGAAAGTGGTTACAAAATGTTTAATGGAGACAGAGGATTCCATACTGACCTATATTTTTAAGTATAGCTTTATTGAGACATAATTGGCAAAAGTGTAAAGATAATTAAATATACTTCATGATTATTTGGTATATGTATATATTATAAAAAGATTCTTCCATCAAATTAATTAACACATCTGTCATCTCACAATTTTTTTCTTGGGGTGTGAGAATATTTAAATTCTACTATCTTAGCAAATTTCTGTTGTACAATACAGTGTTTCTTGTCTTAGTGATCTAGGATGGCTTTTTGAGAAGGAAGAGTTAGCAAAACCCCCTACAGAACATAGATAATGAAGTAGAAGGCTCTCCTTATGGTACCTTTATATAAGCAAAGTCCATTAAGAGAGTAAGAGTGATTTGTACTGGTGAATTAACACCATCAATCCAAGTTGAAGGTTTGTATAGGAAATCAGGTGGGGATACAATAGAAATAGGTTTTTGGTTCTTAGCTGTAGAAGGCTCTGGACAATAAACTATGGAGTTTAAATTTAAATTAAGAACAGGAAACTGGCATGACTAAAAGCAGCAGGGCCCAAATAGTAGATACGTTTTTTTTTTTTTTTTAATAGTAATAACAGCTTAAATTACAGTAGTTTCAGTGAGATAGAAGGGAATATTGAGACTATTTTGACAGTAAATCAGTAGGACTCTCCATAGAATTTGGAAGTCAAGAAAAAAGACAAAACATAACTTGACGAAAGTTTTGAGCCTAGATATCTGGGAAAACAGCACACTCCTAATTGAAATAGAGAAGTTAGAAACAGGTTAGGTTGGAGGATGATGAGATCATGTTTATCCATTTGAAAAAGACATTCAATGAAGTGTATCAGTAAGAAGTGAAATATGTGAACTGAGAAAGCATAAGAGGTATAGGGTGAAAATTAAACTTAGAAAAATTAACATAGAAGTAGCTGAGATTATTTTTCTGCCATTTTAATTTGTGATAATGAGTTCAACAAAACTTATTAAATACATGAGTCCATTCTGAAAGAGCTACTATGTAAGGAAAAGAACAGGAAAACATTAGCTGCCTGAAATTAGAGCTAATGTGTGTATTAACAATACAACTGAATTACTGCTTTGTTTAGTTGCCTTTCTATCTGGATGCTACCTACTATACTTAATTTGGCATATATGGCAGGCAGAGTAACAGGGGCTAAAATTAGTGAATTTCATTATCTAATTTCAGCAGTGGTTTAGTTTCTCTTTATAAGTACACATTATTTACATTTTTGTAGATGTGGCAAAGAGGTAAAGCTCACTAAAGCACCTGATTTGAATAGAAAAGGAATTTATTGTTAAAGCCATTCTAACCCTTTGCCTGAGTTTGCCCTCTCTAAAATGGGGATAATTAAAAATGTTACATCACTGAGTTGGTACTCTGTATAACTCACTAGATTATAATATAGTTGAAGTGCATTTTTTAAGATTTAGATGACTCCGATTTCATTTTGTTATGTACTCTTTCTCTAGGAGCTTCTAATCTAACCCATTTTTCTTAGTTGTTAAAAGGTGTCCATATGTTAGTATTTCTGATTTAGAAACTGATCTTTTCCTGAAATGAATAAGGACAATGGGAAAAGTAGAAACCCAAAGAAACATCTATGAAAGAATTCATAAATATATTTTGTTTAAAATTAGAAAATTAATACATTAATAAAATGTCTTTGAAGAAGTAACATGATAATTTAGAAATTATTCAAATATTACGATAGAGAAGTATTATAGTTGTCATACCCTATGTATCTCTATTAAAAGATTTAAGTGAATATGGACTCAACACAAAATCACATTAACAAAAATTATGCATAGATTATGGAAGAACTTACAGTAAAATTGCTCATTCAGTACTGAAGATAACTATTTGTGGTTTGTTGGGACCCTGACTTTTTTTCTTTTCAACCAATTATTTTCTTATTTTTCCTTAGTAAAATTCATTATTTTTTTCTTATTATTATAAATTTAAAAGACTTTATAAATTAGAAAAAATAAAGTCAGTAATTTCATAGTTATTAAACATTCCAAAATGTTCTATCTAAAAAAACAGAGTACTCATTCAACGACATTAATATTATCAAACTGTTGAAACCAATTTCTGTGTTCTTTGCTTTGAGATATTTAGCTCACAGGATGCCTAGTTAGTGGCTGGATCTGACTGCCCAGTTGACTTCAATATTCACTGGAAAGTAAAATAACCTGATAATCCTGTAATGATATTAATTTTAAATATCCCAGTATGTACTCCCTGTGAGTGTAACAGGGCAGGCTAAATACTCAGTTTTGGGAACAGATAGATGTATTAGTCTTGCATCTGCCATTTAAATAGCTGTGTGATGTTTGGCATGCTTCTAATCCAAGCCTCAACTGTTCACATGTAATTAAAGGAGGTAAATTTGAATAATAGTTGGGGCAGAGTAAACGATCATTAAAGAGCAGATGTTTCTCAAAGAGAAGCTTTTATCACTGATCAGTACTTTTTTACGAGAAGCTTTCATTAGCTAAATTCTATTGTTTTTGAAAATAGTTTTTTGTTGCTATCACGCAGCTACATAGCACAAGCACAAAATAAGTTTATTTAGATAAATATAATCAAACAGAAAACACCTACAATACAAACATATCTATTATAATATAGATTTCATTAGTGTGAGATTTAAGATAATAAAAAAAATTAACTTTTCAACAGTCTTCTCCGTTAGTAGTAAATCAATACGACCTGCCGTTTTTGATGACTATCATAACTTTTTGTGTAAAAGAAAATATGGAAAAGAAAATTAAAACATCCACAAATTCCACCTGAACTGAGTTAGGAGTTTGCCTCTCATAAACTAGTCTTGAGAAATTCTCTCTCTCAGGAAACAGCTCTGGTCTGTCATGTACTCACAAATCTTACACCTTCTCCACTGATGATAATATATCACAATAACCAAATGTATGCATGTCATTTGGATAGGCCATAGGCTGAGAATCATTGATACTGCCTATTGCTTAGGATTCTCATCTTTAACCATGTTGAAACTCCTAAAGTCAGAAATCTGTAATATTTCACATATACTAAGGCTATCCTAGAGACACTTTGGACAAAGGGAATTTAGAATATTACCTCAGTCATGGGGGAATACATATAATGTCTTTTGAAAAGTAACTCTCTCCATTAACCGAGTAGCTTTTTAATAAATTTCTTTTCATTTTTTTACTTATTAACTAATTTATGAAAAATGATTAAGCACCTACTTAGGTAGAAGTTTTGATAAGGGCAGTCTCTACTGTTAAGGAAACCATAGGTTAGTAAAGAGGGTGCCATAGGAACATATATTTGTTATGTAAGATGGCAAATGTAACACCAGGAAGATACATACTATGGAATTCTAGACAAGGGACTACTTACCAAACCTAGAGGGAATAGAGTGGTCTAAGGAAAATTTTCTCGTGGTGGATCAATGCCTGATTTGAAATTCATAAGATCTAGCTGGCTAACCAGAGGAAAGTGCTTTCCAGACAGAAGAGCCTGAATAAAACCATAGTCCTAGGAAACTTCACTATATGTAAATGCCTCTAGCATTTACCAGATTTCACTTTGGAGAAATTAATTAATCTCTGTTGACTTAAATTTTCTCATCTGTGAACTGAAGATAAGCTCAAAGCATTGTTGTGAGGATTAAATGAGAAAATTTGTGTAAATAGTTTAATGTGGTGTCTAACAAAAAACTAGCATTTTTTGAATGCTTACATTGTGCCTGTGACTCAATTGAGTCTCACTCCATAGTCTTCAAGCTTAACCACTGGATAAATGTTAACTTGTGTTGTATATAAAGTGATATATTTAAGCAAAGTGGAAACTAACATCAAACAGATTTTAAAATAAGGCAAAGTACCTGTAAATACCCTTAAGCTATTTAATAACTATGCTCTTACTAGCTAATAATTAGAAGTGAATTACAGACTATAGACAAGAGTTGATAACTCAGCAAAGTTTAATGCTGCAAGTATTTAGCTATGATGGTAACATTAACTTTTTATTTGTATTAAAAGCATTCTATCTATAATACGTGTTGTTAATATTTCCACTGACAAAATGAAACAAGTGTATCAGTAAGATATATTCAGAAATACCATATTAAAACAAAACAACTCTCCTTAATAAAGCTAGGGAATATTTTCTTGCCTCAATTAATAATAGAGCACTATAAAATAAAAATTTAAACTTACATATCATTTCTGACAATTCTGTTTCTTCCTATAACACTTTATTATTTCTATCTACTAAATGGAATATACTTTAAATGAATTTTTTAAAAAATGAATCACCATAGAAACTTTTGTGGTGTTGTAGGTAGGTCACTAGCTTGAGTTTCCCAAGTGGCCTTTTATGTACCTTTTAAAAATTGGTAAGAAGCAGCCTTTTTTAGTCATCTAAAATTCAACTACGCTTCCACTAGTGCTTATCTATAACATACTAATTGCTGTGAGAGTTCATCTTCCAGTTCTTTAGCACTCTTGTGTGGGTAGTTTTTCAACTGACCTACAACCATTAAGCTTGCTTAAATATCCCCAACTATTTGGTCCCTGTTTTAATTGCCATTGCTGTGCATTCACCAGTGTAAAAGAATTACCATAAGTGAATAGAATGATGTTTAGCAGGGATGACTGCCTTGAAGTGCAATCAAGGTGGAAATAACTTGTATATATGCAGGTTCAATAACAAATGACACCTAGAAGAAAAAACAGGGTCATAATGAAATACAATCTGAAAATGAGAAATATATATAGCAGATATAAATTATATATATAGTTATATATATTTAACTATATATATATATATATATATATATATATATATATATATATAGTTTTTAACAGTGCCTATAAAAATGACATGTAGAGATAGACCTTACCACTATAAATCGAAGCTCAGATTTAGGACCATTATCAAGAACAGGATATTAGAAACTGGAAAAAATTTAAAAGGAAAGAACATAAAATACTTATGATTATAAAATACTAACTTTAAAGGAGCCTAAAGAAGTGGGGGCTCTTAAGGTTTTAGATAAGTTTTAGCTTATTATCAAAGAATCGCCTTTTAAAAACTGTTTTACTGCCCTTATAGTTTAGTGAAGGAGAATGGGCTTTGGAGAACATGAACCTAGGTTAAAATACCAATTTTGCACTTAATAGCTGTGTGATCCTCTACATTTCTAAGTCTCTCAGCCTTTTCATTTATAAAATAAAATAAAAGTTATATACATTATGATTCTTGTAAAGATTAAATGAGATAATGTATGTCAAGCACTTTGTACAATGCCTAGAACACAATTCTCATTGATAGCTAATCGTAATAAATAATATTTAAAAACTATCCCTACAGAATATATTAATTAGGTGCATTCTTCTAAATAGTTTCAAACAAATAATGTACTCATATTAGGCATCTAGCATTCTTACTTTACTTAGATCTTTTTTTTTTCCTGTTAGTAGAAAAATGTAAACAAAAATAAAAGACATTGACCCTGTCTTATTCACTCTTCTGTGCCTAGAATCTGAAGGCCTGGTCCTAATCAGATCTCATAAATATTTGAGGTTTAATTTTAAAAAAAAGAAGGTTATCATTTGAATGTTCTAAGACTAGATGAATTTAGGAAAGAGATTGGTACAAAGTGTTTTGATTTATTCTCTAAATATTACGGGTTATTTTGAATTATTCCACTAATTTCATCATTTGTAATTATATTTTGTTTTGTTTAAATAAGGATAATTTTCTCTATATGTTACATGAAAGAATTACAAGGGGACCACATATCTTTATTTGGTGCATTTTGAGTGTATCCTTTGTTTTACATAATAAGTTAACTAAAAGAAAGGAAAGATTTCTCAATCTGTCTTTGAAAAGTATAGTAATGAGAATGTATAATAGTGATTGCATAAGAAGATAGAAACTTTTCCTTGTTTATGTAGAATTGCTTGGGCCCAACACAATCTACATTAGAAGGTTTCTTTCTTTCAATCTCTTTTGCTCTCACTCCCTTTTACTTTCCCACTGCCTTACTCTCTCTGCCTCCACCCCCAGTTTCCCCAGAGGGGAGGACATAAGAGCAGAGGTGACAAGTGGTTTTCAGATGTACCTGAGTATAAATTTTAAGAGTTAACCTATTTCTGTATCTTAATTGTTTCCTCTGTAAAATGCCAATAATGCCTACCCAGTTGTTGTGAACATTTAAAAATAATATGTGTAAAGTACCTTGGGAATAGTAGGTGATTGTTAAATATTACTTCATTTTCCTTTACTTTAAATAAATGTTACCAGATAGTAATATTTTTGGTAACTCAGGCAAACACCAAGGCCTACATTGCTATATGAGAGGAGAGAAAATATACCATATAATAAGAGTATTTTCTAATAAAATAAACTTTTCATACTTAATATTACTTTGAATATATTATTCTAAACAAAAGAAAAAATAATTCATTGAATCATGAAAAGAAGAATAACTAGCATAATATTTTTTTCAGCAGTTATCCTACTCAAGTTAATCATTACTCCTATATTACCAGATGCATGATAAAGGCAATTTATTCATATAATTATTCTTTCAACAAATATTTATTGAGAGCCTACCATGTACCAGGCATTGTTGAATGTGTTAGGAAAAATGAGTGAACAAAATAGACCTGCATGAAAGAAAGTTATATTCAGGAAAACCAGAACTTTTGTTACACTGGATCATTTAATTCCACATCTAGTGTTTGTTGGCTTTACCTTTGAAATGGGGAGTATCAGAATTTTACCCTGTAAAAGTTATAAAAGTGTTTACTCACCTGATTTGATATATGTAGAATTTGAATTGTCTTTACACTTTCTACTATTCAAGGCCCTTTTATTTTTACTTCCAGAGAAGATTTTGTATACCTTAGAAAGAAGACTTTTCTATTCCTCTAAGAGCATAGTGGTTTGGAGAACTTGTTAGCCTTGAAGTGTAAGGATTTGTCACCCTATGTCACCATATGAACCATACTTTTTTTACTTAAGCATTTTCTGATTAGTTTCCACTCCAGCCCCACATCCCAATATATCTATATATCATTTTTTTAATTCAACATTAAAAATAAAAACAAAAGCAGAATGGACTATGAAAGATCAATGCCATTTTTATTGTCCCATACTTCCCTCTAGTTGCCCAGAGGAATTTGATTTGCCTGTTTCATAAAGGTACTTTTCTGCAACAGCCTTCAGCTATTTAATTTTTGATCAGCTTATATCTACCCAGCAGAAATGGTCTGGAAGAGCTTGATTCAAAGTTGGTTTCTCTATTGTCTGCATTAAAATGTTGTCAATAACTTATTACAAAGTCTTATTGGATAGTCTTTGTCCTACTGTATCACTTTCCCAGTAGAGGTACAGGTGATAAAAATCTCTCTGACTAAGAACCTGGTTTTAAATAGTTCAATTAGTTGTTGAGCAAGTCTATCAAAAATGTAACTCCAGGTCCCTGAACTCTAGCATTTTCATCATTAAAGTGAAATGTTAGTGATAAATGAGGTATGAGCATCTAGACACCTCATCAGACTGCTGGCTTGCTACCTGCAGTAAGGGGGCAGTTCTAAGAACATCAAGGTGTTGACGAGGTTCTAAACATTTGACTCAAAACGAAAGCCCATGAAAAATGGGGAACATCATATATTTTGAGACAATAAATTTCATAATCTTCTGAAATTCCACAGTCTGAATCAAATCTAAGTATGGATTTTAGGAGGTGTTAGATATTAAAGTTAAGATGACTTTTTTATTAGCTAGGATTGTAAATACAAGGATTTTTTTTTTAAAAGATTGGCAACAGTTTAAGGATAATGATAGTAGGAAAGCCTATCTAACTGTATTTCATTAAATTTTTCTGTTTAAAGCAGTGATTACCAAATACTAATGCTTGTTATTTTAATAAATTTCATGTGTATGGACATGCCTATCAAGTAAAATTTGTGCTAAAATCTGTGTGATTCATATATTTACACTAGTGGTTCTCCATGGGAATGATACTGATATTGTATCTTGGTAGTTTGTGGGGTAAGTTTTGGTTGTCACAATGTGGAGGATGCTAAGAGCATTTATTGGGCAGAAATACTTGATAATCTGTAAAATAAAAAATCATTCCACCACCAGATAGTATTTTCGTGTTTTAATGTCCACTAATACAGCAGGAAAACTTGTTTGATTTTCCAAACCTAGATCCTAATTCCATTTTACATCTAGACTCCAAGTGTATTTTGTGTGGTTTAACTACAGATTGAATTTTCCATAATTACAACTATTCTCTTAAGTTAGAGAAAATGACACTTTATATTATTTGAAAGTTTACCAACAGTTGTTTTCCATTTTGTAAAATCAGATTAAGAAGGGCAATGTTAGTCATGATTTTTAATCACCAATTCGGCATACTGTATCATTCTTTCTTTGTAGCCATTGCATCCATGGAGATTTTCATTTATAAACATATGACTGCTTCATTATAGAATACACTGAATTAAAAATTTAAATATTTATTTTTAAATTACTTTTTTCTTAATTTTTCTATGTACTTATTAGATGGGGATATGTATTGAAATTTTTCATCAGCTAAGTTAGATTGTCTATAAATTGTATTTCAGATAGTAAAAGGGGCAATAAAAATATGTTGTACAAAAACAAAAACAAACACAAGCAAAACAAAATGAAAATATATTGTAAAAAAGATCTGAGTTCTCCAGAATTAAGAATCATTGATTTACATATATGGAAAGTATGGCAGTTGACCGTACAGCAACATATAAATGTCACAAGTATCTAAATTGTCAACACATTTCTTTGGTGGAAATATGTGGATTTTAAAGAAGTTTCTGCCAATTCAAACCTAAAAAGTGATAGCAAAATTTTCAGATGAAGGCCTGAAAATAAATCTTGAAGTTGGCATTATGGATTCTATTTAAGCAATTCAACTACAAATATATTACATGTCTCATTATGCAAGACACTTTGCTAAATGCTGGGGAGACAGAGACAAATATGAAATAATTCACTCTTCCAGGGAGTATATATTCTAGTGGGAGAGATAGACAAATATATAAGGAATGTCAACGCTGTGTAAAAGTCTAAGAGAGATATTTTTTAAAATCAAAAAGGAAATTGGGAGAGAGCCTGGTGTGAGACATACTTTGAAAGGTATGCAGGGGCCCATGTTGTTGAAAGCCTTAAGTAATGTACTAAATAATGTCATAAGAGCAGAGATATGAAAATAAAATGCTATTTAAAACAAGCAAATAACAGCAAGGAAACTTATCTTAGCTGTTTCTGTCTCTGAAAGAATCTGATTCTGTTAGAAAAAAATTTGATAGTCTCAGATGGGTTTCTTGGAAGAATAAGGTGATGAACTCAGTGAGAAAAAGAAAAATCAAAATTCCTCCACAAAAATTTTTAAAAAATTAGAATTCCAAGGGGATTGTTAGAAAAATTGAGGGGATGAGAAAAATGGGGGGAAATAGATAGCTAATCTGTTAGTTTTGGCAGTGGTGGGAAGAAGACTACAGGAAGTAAAACAAAGGAAATGTAAAAGTTCGTGGAAATGGGAAGAAAGATACCTAGGAAAATGTAATTCTCTGGGAGTCCATAGAAGTCCAGAAAAATATTGAACTTCCCACAGTTAGTGTAAAGGGAAAAGAGACAGTTTTATTTAAAATTTAAAGGAAAGAATAATTGCAAATGAGCAGAATTTAGACTGTTCAACAAGTCAACATAATGATTGTGTTGCAGGCTCTAAAACAGTACTTGTTAAATACCTCTGAAACATTCAGTTTTCCACTCAATTAATCAAGAGTAAGTGTTTTTTGTTTTGTTTTTGACAGAAAATTATGTGTCAATGTTATAGCAATGCAAATATTTCCATTTCTGTACTTATCTCCTGGTAGTGTGGAGGGCTCTATTTGTAGACCAGTACTGGTTCATACACTATACACTGTGTAGCAATGCTCTGGAATTGGGCAGCATGGGTCTGTATCTTAGCTTCCACATGTTACTATAAATTTGTGAAAGACACTTATCCTCGTTGTCACTTAGTTTTTTTCATTCTCAGTAAAAAATATATGTCTTATGTTTTTTTTTTTTTTTTTTTTTTTTAATAAATGTGAGAGAGATTGTTACAATATTGGTTTCCCAGTTTTTCTTTAGTAGTAGAATCCCTGAGTTTTGGTTGGATACCTGGAATAAAGTCAACTTTCTTCAGACTTTTTTGTAGCTAATTACTGCCATATATCTTGGTTCTGGTCAATGTCTCTTAAGAGGAAATGTTTTATGCAACATTTAGACTATGCCCTCCAGTATTTCTTCTTGTCCAGATAGAATGAAGATATGATATCTGGTGCTTGCTGGGTCATGAGCAAAACTCATATGGTGAGATTGATGAATCACAAAAATAGAAGGAACCTGAGTCCTGTATACCATGGGCCATTGTACTAGTTCTGGAGTGTCTACCTTCAGGCTCCTTTTAAGTGAGAGAGAAATAAAATTTTACCTTACTTAAATTATTTTGAATTTCCTCTGAAATATAGTACAACCAAATCCCAACTGATCAATGAATAAATGTGAAAAGATGTGTGAAGCAATGCTTGATATATAGAAGGTAGTTAATAGACATTAATAATAATTATTAAATAAATATAGTGATAAAATCACGAATTTGTTCAGCAAATATTTAACGTCTTCTGTGTGCCAGTGTGCTTTGTACTAGTGATACAAATATGACTACACTAAATTATCTGCATAGAAGCAGTTTTTATCTTGAAGTTACAGTGTGATGCTAAATAATTAACAGTTTGTAATGTTTTTGAAATTATCTTCAATGTGGAGAGTTAAGAGGAAACTTGGTAAAATTAAGTGTCTGGCAAGTAATTTCCTTAATGAAAGTTGCCATCCACTGTCCACTGTGAGATTTTACAACAATATTAATGAGAGTGAACCCTGTAGGACTAGTTATCATTATTCATGATCTGTAGCGTTTTCTATAATTCACATTTTCCCTGGACATTAAAAAAAATCAAATATTAAGCGGTAATTCTACTAATAATGTTTAGGATTATTTATAATTTGGTGGAACATTTATTTATGCTTTGTGCTGATTGTAAATACAATGTTATTTTAGAGTAATTGCATAGATAAAGGTATTCTATAGTTAAAATTTTAAGTGAAGAATGTATTTAAGCTCCTCAGAGACATCCTTATGGAAATTCATTCTTTATTTCTTATTAAAGTAACTCTACTTAGCACCTACCCGATTAATCTGGCATGTTTTATATATGGGTCCTCTGTTCAGAATTCTGTAAGGCTGAAATCCAGGTATTATATGGCTGCATCCTGATCTGCAGACATGACTAGGTAAAGACCTAGTTCCCACAGCTTTCAGAATTTTGGCAGAATCCATCTTCTTGCAAAGGAAGGACTGAGGTCCCTGGTGTCTTGTTGGCTGTCAGCCAGGAGCTACTGTCAGCTCCTAGAGGACACTCTCAGGTTCTTCCCCAGGGCATCTTCCATTCTAGTAGTGGAGAAATCTCTCATCAAATCTCTCTCATACTTCAAATATCTGAAGTCCTCTACTATCAGCCACAGAAAACTCTCCTTTTAAATAGTTCATGTGATTAGGTTAGGTCAACCCGGGTAATATCTCGTTGTTCTTAATGAAATCTTAATCACATCTGTAGAGTCTCTTTTGCCATAAAAGGTAACATAACCACAGGAATAACAGTAGAGAATGGAGATAATGGAGACAACTTAGAATTCAGCCTACAACACTAATCTTATCAAAGTAAAAATAAATTTATAAAGTATAAAAAAGTAAGAGCTTCAGGGTGAATTGTTTCTATTTTAAAGAACCCTTATTTTGAATGTGGTAATATGGTGAAAATTATAATTGTTATTCTTATTGTGCTAATTGTTATATGTATTTTATATTTTTAGTTATTTTTAAGGGCATCTTTGCAGATTTTTTTGTTATAGTCTACATTATAATTTATTCTAAATATTATTAAGGTTATTTATCATTTATTGAATAATTTAAAAACAGTTTTTTAAAAAATAAGTTATTAAACTAACATGCTGTGTTGACATTATTCTTTCTAATAATTTGCATTTATACTACATTAGCAATTTTACCAGTTGATGATTGGCAATAATATAATAACATTCCAGTTTGATATTTATTATCCTTTCTGTAAACACTTATAGTTTTATAATTATAGCCCAATCTAGTACATAGCATTCCCTCATATCCATATATGGTTTATAGAACACTAAATCTTGAAATATATTTGACATTCAATCTCAGGAAAATGTTTGGTTATTATTTATTTATAAATAAATCTTTCAAGACTTCACTGTGTTTACTAATATTGCCACAGGTTATACTATTCTCCTATTGTTTTATTTACTATGTTAACATGTTAAACAAAATATGTATAAATATATTATAATGGGCTGAATATATAAACATTACTTACATATGCGCCTGTTATATGTTCAAATAATGTGTATAAATATTTCATTATTTATATTTATATGAATAACTATATATTGCTCCACTTGAATTGTAAAAATAAATTTTGAATATTTGAGATCTAGCTCTGTGTGGGATCACTTAGTGATAGAAGAATACTGACAATTCAAAACCAGAATTGGACTGGATTTGCCTTTTAATTTTTCTGAAAATTTGCATTTTTTCTTGCATCTGTTCTTTTTTTCTTTTTACTCTGTAAAATAAAATAATAAATCAAATATTCTAACTTGTAAAAGGGTGGCAAATATTTTGGTATTTATCAAGGCTTCTGTCTCTGGGTGGGCTGTAACCAAGAAATGTATATATATATATATTTAGATTCATGGAAAAATATTACTTAGTGATAACTTACTAGAAATTGGTTTTTGGCTAGCCTACTAAAACAACAATAAATTGAATTTGTAACCATAATAAAATAGTTAACTTTTCTCAGCTTGTGTTAATCTAGATAGTAGATATTGAGAAAGAAATGCATTTTCTTTTTATGAAAAATGGTACAAAATTAAACCTTTTAATGGTTTTCTACTTGAGATGTTTTTTGTCATTAGATATCTTAGCAGAATCAAATGAATCATTTATAAAATCTTAAACCATTTATTCCCTATTAAAGTGGCAAACACATGTAAATGACATAGTCATTAGCATGGGTGAGTAGGTCATAACTCTGCATTTTCACATTAGTAGATTCACATTTGAATTCACGAAATGAATGCAACACATTCTCTTTTGCTAGTCAAAAATCCAATAATGATTTTTAAGACTGTTGCATGAAAATTAGATCCCTCAATTTCTTTCTTTTACCTTACCCTTTGGCCTTCTACAACGACTTTTATCCTTTTAGTAAATTTTCTAACTGAAAAGAACAAGATAGAGGAAGTTTTGAGTTCTGACATGCCGGTGATATTATTGGCAGGAATAATGCACATTAATGCAAAAAGCTGCCTGGCCTTATAGTGACCATGTGCCCTCCCTTCAAAAGCTTAGAGATGTAATTATGAACTAAGGCACTGAATAGTAAATTTAAATTGCATATTGTAGAGGAAAAGTGAATGCTTTGATAACATAAGACTCTCACTTTCTCCTTTCAGACCCTTACTCCACCCTTTTAGTCACTGAATGATCATTTTCATGGTCATTTATTTCCACAATCTATTATAAATGAAGGCTTGTTTAGCTGTCTCTGTGTTTTGGTATTTCAAACAGCAGAGGCACCATCCTGTGTTATTTAACATTACAGGATCACACAGGGAGCTGTTTCAGTGGTTTGCTCTTATGAGTAAACCCCATTATACACATTGAATCAGTTCATCCATGATTGCCTCAGAGAAAACAATTTGTGTTATTCATATTTATACATTTATAAGTTTACGTTAGCCTGGGAGTCCTGGATATTTTTCCCACAGGAAGCTGAGAGTTTTGTATCTCATTGTATCATATTATTATTTTCAATTCTGACCTGTTATAACATAGTGTATGATTAATAAACAGTTGTTGAATGCTTGAGAATATGAAGGGGCAGAAGGTAAAGGGAAGGAGAGGTAGAATAATTATCTTCTACTTCAAGGGCATTTGAAAATGACTTGAGAAAGCCTCACAAGCTTTCTGTGCTGAGACTGTTTTAAGGCAATGTATATTCAAAGCTTGAGGGGAAAGCAGTCGACCTCTTCTTATACCCTAAGGCCACTTATATTTTGAAGGCAAGATGAAGATTTTCTAGCTAGAAATCCTTGACAATAGAGCAAAGAAATGTTAAATAATAATGACAGAAAATAAATTATCTTACATTTTATAGATAGATACATACAGTAGAACAGAGGCAGACAGATGCCTGTCAAAGTGAGAAAAATGATATATTATGACACATAAAGGATATTTAATCTACTAATCCATTTAACTGAAAGCACCATATGGACCTTGATGATAAACTTCATCACTTAGAGAATTTTAAAGTAAACAAAGTGCACAAATTTTGGGGGTAATGTAATAAATACATTTGGGATCAAATGTGTCCATTTAAAGGCTATGATATAGCTGTATTAAATTTAATATATAATTTTCATTAAAGCAAAATATATTTGATTAGTTGAACTGTAAGAAAGTAGTATTTTATTTAATAACAGCTATTTAAAACAAGTTAACCTATAAGATAACACAGTTTATTCATATACTTCCGTGTGAATTTTGCTACCATACTCCAGTCATTACAATTGCTTTCAAGAAAATCAGGAGAGCCCTAGTTATTTATGTGACAAATGACATAAACAGACAATTTATAAAACATGAAATATAAGTAATGATCAAATTTTAATACCACTAGATTTAAGAAAAAATGTAACAATGCAATACTCTCCCCCAGTTGTAGCATAAGGAACTGATGATGATGATGATGATAAGTTTTTAGTTGCACATTCATAATAAAAATATTAGAATAGAAAAAATAAACTCCATGCTACATTTCACAATGTAAATACTTTGTAAATTATTAAAATCACTATTAAATTATTGGTTAAAGGTAATAATGATATTTTAATACTCTGTTTTCAAGAATAAGTCATACAATTCTTGGCTCTGCACATAGAATGTTTTTGCCATAATTGTAGATAGTGGAGAAAACTCAAATGACTGACCCCAAGATATATTTTAGTTTTTGAAACTTAAAGGAAAATACAGCTTAGTGAACACTCATATTGTAATTATTTTAGGAACATGGCTTTTATTTAATTAGATTAATAAAAGAGTATTGATTAAGTTGTATTTTAAAATGTTATGTTAAAAAAACACTGATTTGAAGTGCTTTTACTTTGAGAAAAAATTTTTAAAATCATTTTTCACACCTCGTACCAGCCACAGTTTGAAATGTTGGTGATGAACAACTAAAATGAGTGCATGTGTCAAACAGTGTTTGGTAATTGCATATGTTGTAAGTGAGGTATGTGATGTATCAGCATTTGAACAAAAATAATAAAGAATAACAACAACAACAACAAACCCAAAATATAAAAGATAGTTTTCTTTGAACCATTCACTTAACCATCTATTTTGTGCCTAAAGCTCAGAAACTTGACAGAAATGTGTCTCTTTCCATGAAACTTAAAATCACCAGTTCTATCTTTAATATCTAATCACTCTGTACTCTGAGCTATTCAATAGCTACTTCTGTATTTTAAAAAGAAACATTAGCCTTTCGGAATTACTTTTCCTTATAGAATTACAACGTATTATAATAAAATTGTTCACATAATGAAGAGTGTTCAGGATGTGGCTACTTTCTATTGTGCTGCTTATGTAAGATATATGGGAGATGGTCCAAAGTCCTCTAAAGACTGTCCTTTAAATATCATTATGACCTCTGTCCCAGGATCTAAAATCAAGATAGACTCCTTTTCTTTTTATTACTTAATGTTTGTAAACTCAGTTAAATAAGCAAATTTAAAATAGCTATTAAAATTACAATTATGAATATTCAAGGTAAATTGTTTTCTGTATTAAATATCCATAAGGACTCTTTTTATTTTCTACTGTGAGTTAGATATAGTCTTCATTTCAAACTAGGGTCAATTCATTTCAGTGATATAGCAAACATCTTTAAAAGTGTGCAAGAGGGTTCATCTGTTAAAATTTATTTGACACTTTAACAGCACATACTGCCACTCTTTTTGAAGTGGAGTTATGTAACATGAAAAGATGACCCCAAATAATATTTAAAAAGGCAATGCATTCAGCTGAGAAGATAAGTGATTTTACAGTAGATTCATGTTAACAGCAGCCTGGTCTAAGACAGAATATTTACAAATCTCTTTTATCGCTCCTTCCCCACTCCTCACCCTGTATTCCCACTTTCCACTGTAGTTAAATACTCTACTTTTACAGCTCTGAAGATCCTGAATATTCCTGGTCTGGCATAATCCTTCCCTAACTTGTTCATTTAAAAAATGAACATTAATAAAAGAAAAAAGGTACCCTTTGGACTCCATAATCAGAGTCTATGCTTTTTTCGTTGCAAAGCCATCTTGAGGGACAGGATTTCTAACCTCCATTCTAAGGACTTACCAAATGTAAAATTGTATGGCTACTGTACTATTTCTGTGTTTTTACTGCATTGGTTATAGCGGTGTATTGTGATGGTCAAGGCACAAATGTGGGAGCTGCTTCTACCATTACTAACTGCATGACCTTGGACAAGTTACTTAACCTTTTGTGCCTAAATTTTCTCTGTATAAAATGGGCATACTAATGATACTGACATTAAGGAACGTTGTGAGGATAACATAAAATAATAAAAAGTGCATAGAATAGATAAAATAGTAACTGCCATATAAATGTTAGCTTTCATTATTATGAATTACTGATTCTAGAATGAAAATTTTAAATAAGTGATAGAATTTGAAGAATAAATATTTAAATTCCAGTTTGTTTTGTTAAGATTTCAAATGAGTCTATGTGACTTAGACAAGTATGCTAGACAATACTCAAGGGTGGGTCTGTAACTACAGTCAATGTTTATTAAGAATAAGAACTTAGAAGTCTAAATAGTTTGGCCCTATTGAATAGAATAAAAGAATCTAAGTTTCTTATTACTTATGTCAGTTATAATAATGGACAGAGGAGAAGAGTAGCACATAACTCTACATTGGCAAAGAAACAAGTTAGATGAAACTGCAAATGTAAACTATCTAGATATCTACTTGAAGGCTCATTCAGTTAAAAGCAGATTATCTAATATTTTTGCCTTACTGAAAACTTTACTTTTCAGAGAGTTGAATAAGGGCTGCTATTCTGGATCTTAATCTATAAAGGAAGCATCAATTGGCAAAATGGGAGGTGACAGCAATCTTGGGAGAAGATGATGATATCATCTAAGATGCCATAAAGCTAAGGAAATGAATGCTTTGTAGAGTCTAATATAACTTCCCCAAGTTATAAGAAAATCTGAACAAAGCAAGTTCATGACAAAGATAGGGGTGCTCAAATGCTAAAAGCTCTAAAAAATGGAGTCTTTATTATAGCCTCACAGATTTTCTAATGAGAAAAAAAAAAGAACAGACTAATAATGTATCTGTATAGATACATTATCTCACTTTCTGTTAGGCTTAGCTTTTATTGCAGTAATTATAAAAAGTAGAAGAAAGCACAAATTAAGAATAAATTTTAAGAAAAGTGAGAAAAGCCCTAAAACATGGAAAGAGGGATAGGTGAAACATATTGACTACAACATAAATTATCTTATTATCAATATTCTAGAAAAACAAGACAAAATTAGATTTATTACTTGGGTCACTGATGAGAGAGGAAACAGATCTGCTCAGCTGTTTTTTACTTCCATGCTGCTTGTTTACAAAGTGCTAAGAAATGGGGTAAATATTGTAGGAGTTGAATTTGAAATCTAAGATAGAGGAGCGGGGAATGTAGCATAAATTAAACAAGTTTTACTTTTCTCTCACAAAGATATTCTTTTCCATGGACTTTAAAACCTATGGGTAGAAATGGAAATTAAGGCAGTATCTATAATGCCCTAGGATTACAAAAGCATAAGATTTCAGGATTTGAAGGAACCTTAGATATTGATTTGGCATCTGATGCTTAAATGTCCTGCCCTCTTCCCCTAACAAATTAATATATATTGGTTTTCAAAAGTGGAAAAGATTAGGTAAGTAATCACTAGATTTTGATGTTAATCCTTGGCAAAAAATAAAAAAGTCAAATGAATTAGTAAACATATCATTTGTAAATGATAAGAACAGAAAGAGGCATGCCCTAGAAACTTTATAAGTTCACAAGAAAAAAACTATTTCTAACAGCACTCTGTACTGTGACAATGTGGCTAAATGTGGATAAATTAGCCCTAACATATCTTGATTTGACAGAATTATTTAAATATCTGTCATTGTATCTCATGGACAAGAAAGAGAAATGTGTGTTGAATGATAGTAGGGTTTATGAAATGGTAGCTAGTTAGGAAATTACCAAAGATTGTTTTAAAATGTATAGATGTCATCTGTAGGAATGTCTTTAATGGCATGGATAGGCTCACTACTTATTATTTACTGTACTACTTCTCTTCAAGGAGCTATAGAAAGCATGCTCCTGCTAAAAGAGATACTAGCTGTATGAGCATTTATTGAATGATAGATCATGCTTTATTGTAAATAAATGGAAAAAAGAAGGATTATTTAAAAATACTGAGAATAGTTAATTTTTAGGAAACAATTAAATTATGTTCTAATCCTCACACACACCAAGATGTATTTATAAGTGAATTAAAATATTTAATTATTAAAGTTTAAAAGAACATAGAAAATACCAATTTGCAAATATTTTTTTCTTATTTGGTAGTTGCTTTTTTATTTTATTAATGGTTTCCTTTGTTGTGGAGAAGTTTTTTAATATGATATAATCCCACTTATTTTGCTTTTATTGCTTTTGCTTTTGATGTCAGATTCAAAAAATCACCAAGACTTATTTCAATTTGCTTACCACCTATGCTTTCTTTTAGGAGTTTTATTGCTTCAGGTCTTATGTTCCAGTCTCTAATAAAATTTTATTTAATTTTTGTGTATGGTGTAAGATAGCAGTCAAGTTTCATTCTTTTGTGTGTGGCTGTTCAGTTTTCCAACATTATTTATTGAAGAGACTATCCTTTACTCATTGTATATTCATTTCTTTGTCATAATTTAATTGATTATATATTTTTGAGTTTATCTGTGGGCTCTTTATTCTGTTGCATACACACACACAAACAAAACAATCTGGTTAAAAATATGGGCAGAAGATCCGAATAGACATTTTCTCAAAGAAGACATATGAAAGCCAGCAGGTACATGAAAAAGTTCTCAATGTCATTAATAATCGGGAAAATGCAACTCAAAACTATAATGATATATCTCCTCATGCCTGTTAGAATGGCTATTATCAAAAAGACAGGAAATGACAACTGTAGACAAGGATGTGGAGAAAAGGGAACCTTCATACACTATTGATTGAAATGTAAATTGGTGCAATCACTATGGATAACAGTATGTAGCTTCCTCAAAAAATTAAAAATAGAACCACCATGTGATCCAGCAATTCCTCTCCTGAGCATTTACCCTAACCAAACAAAAACAGCTCTTGAAAAGAATATGTACCCCCATATTCCTTGAAGCATTGTTTACCATTAATAGCCAAGATATAGAAACAATTTTAGTGTCCATCAGTAGATGAATAGATAAAGAAATTGTCCTATATATAATCAATGGAATATTACTTAGCTGTAAATAAGTATGAAACATTGCCATTTGAGACAACATAGATGAATATCAAAGACATTATACTAGATGAAATAAATCTTAACAGAGAATACCAAATACATTATGATCTTTTATATGTGGAATCTTAAAAAATAAAACAACAAAAAAATAAGGTCATAGATGCAAAGAACATATTGGTGTTTGCCAGAGGTAGGGAGTGGGTGGGAAGAGAAATAGGTGAAGTGGTTCAAAAGTTATACACACACACACAAAAAATGACAGTCACAGAACAGTCTTCGATCAAATAGAATGTTTTTGCTTTCAAAGAGCCCTATTTGCCATCTAATCTTATCCTTAAGAGTCCTGGGAAAGGGGAAGACTTGGCATTTTTAATGCCAGTTATTAGATGAGTAACTGAGGCACAGGCTTGTCAAATGTCACAGAGGAATGGTGATGATGGGTGAAGGTCACAGTCATTGCTAGCACCCTGACCCACCTAGCCACTCCTAAATTTGGTAGAATCCCTGCAGAGGGAACAGGAGGACTGGATTACTTAACCCTGCTGGTGGGAACAAGAACCCAATTCTGCAAGGTCCTGATTACTCAGCCATACTCTGTCTGGCATTTCCGAGTGAGATGCCAACTGTTACCCACATACAAGTCTTAGCTGAAGCATCAATTCCTCAGGGAACATTTCTCTGAACCACCAATATAGAGCCAGTTCTTCTCTCCCTTCTTGCAACTGTCTGGCCTCTGCATACTATAGAACTTATCACCTTTTATGTAAAAGAGTGTTCAGATTTTAACGCACTAATGAGAGAGAAGGAGGGAAGGAAGGAGGAAGGAAGGAGAAATATGGTATGCCAGCCTTTTCTAAATTTGCTTTTTCTGAATATGCATCTAAACTAGATGTCTTAGGAATACTTATCAATAAAAAAATTTTGTTGATTCTGAGCAGAAAAAAGCCATGGGGAATGGTGGTAAAAAGAGGAAAAAGGCAAGGAAACTTCAGACTCTGGTCTGCTTGATTAAAAATACTCACAAGAAAAAAAATGAGAATTAGAAAAGAATACAGTAGCACTTTTTTCTTTAATTTCTCCTCTTTTCTCTTCTTGCATATTATTTTTAACAAATGCACAGTAGAGGCAGGACACGATAGACTGAAAAAGTTAAACTAGTAATATAGAAAATAACTTTAAGAATTCTCCCCAAATTTAAGAGAAGTAGTAAAATAATAAAAGATAAGAAACACACAAAACAGACTTCAGAGATGCAACATACAAATCCAAGGGGTAAAGAACTGAGCAGATAGAGAAAACAAAAATAATTAATAAGAAGAAAAATTTCCTGCAAATAGATTTTGTCTTCATGGCAAAAGAACTAGAAATAGAGAGGAAAAATACAAAGTGATCTGCACATATGTAAAAGAAATGTTAGTGATAAAAAACAAAGATGTCTTACCAAAAATAAAAATATTAAGTATATCCTAGCAGAGAGAATGAAAAAGAGAGAAAAGCTGGAGGAAAAGATCAGTAACAAAAATCTAATGGGTGAAGAAAATTATGAATCAAGAATTTTATACTGTCAAGTTGCTGTTTATGAATGAGGGTAACTGAAAGTTCACTCAAATAATTATTCCTTTAGACTAAAATTAAATCAAAATAGAAAATTAAGAACAGGCAAATTGTGGTATTAAGTAAATTATTGGTGAACAATAAAACCAGTGGAACATAAATAATTGTGATAACTATGATGCATTAATTTTGTATTGCAGTAACAAATCACCACAAACTTAGTGACTTAATGAAGGTTTATTATCTCACAATTTTATAGGTTAGAAGTCTGACACAAGTCTTATTGGGCTAATTATCAAAATGTCAGCAGGGCTGCATTTCTTTTAGGGGGCTCTAGGGTAAAAGTTGTTTCCTGTCCTTTTCCAGCTTCTCGAGGCTGTTAGCACTCTTTCACTCATGGTCCCCTTCCTCTGTCTTCAAAGGCAGCAGCATTGTTTTCCTCTGACCATTCTTCTATAGTCACATTTCCTCCTGTCACTCTTCTGCCTTCCCCCTTTTTACAGATCCTTGTTATTAGATTGAGCCCATCAGGATAAGCCAGAAAAATCTTGCCATCTCAAGGAACTTAATAACATCTACAAGGTCCCCTTTGCCATATAAGGTAACATATTCGCAGCTTCCAAAAATTAGAAAATGGACATCTTCAAAGGAGAGGGGAACTTTTGGCTGATCACACATGGTAATAAAACAATGTAAACATCAAACCTATTCTCAAATAACTGTAAAAATTGATTTTTTAACTCTTTTCTAAAAAGAAGAAAATCCAAAATACTATTTCTAACAAACCTTAAGTTTTTTTATTCAACCCAGTGCTCTTTCCTGATCTCCATCCCAGTTTACTGATAACCGTTTGTTAGCTATCCTCTAGATTTCCCCTTTTCAGTGTTTCTGCACCCTAGGCCAGATTAATTATTTTGTAAAATATTATATCTTCAAGTCACTCTCCTTCAAAATAATCTAAAATGAATCTCTGTCATTTGTGCTTTCAAATCCAAATCACTCATCTTGTTATTCAAGATCCTCTAAAATATACCCTCATATTATTTATCTAATCTGTGTCTCCTCTTATTCCATTTGACTCAAGAAACAATCATACACTTATTTTATTACTGCTATGTACAGGGAATGATGCTGGGCAAAATGGGTATAAAATGTTCCACAAGATACTGTCTGTGTCCTTAAGAATCTCAATACCTGGTAAGGACACACACGCTTACACACACACACACGTATCACACAACTATATATTAAAGGTATGTATGTGTGTGTATATGTCACATCAGTGATAGACTAGTGATGTGATATTTTTACATATCAATTTATGTAAAAATTTTAAGTTGCTATGTGAACATGAATGGCAAAACAATATGGATTCTAACTAGGACTGGGGTAGGTGATGGATGGGCAAGAAACTGTCATTTATAAAAAAGAACTGCTTTGTACCAGGCACAATTCTTAGATTTTTGCATTCATCCCAATTCTTATTTTATAAAATAATTTATGATTATGTACTATTATCCTTGTTTTACAAATGAAAAAGCTTAGATTCACTGATTGATGTAGAACCAGTTCTATGTGATTCCAAGATCCTTTTCAGTATACCATTTTTAAATTCGGGGTTTAACCATTAAGTTTGATTGGAAGGAAAGGGAAAGGTCTACAGATGAGTGAAAATGCAGAAGTAAGAAGGCATGCAGCATTTTCAAGGAGTTCAAGTTGCTTTGGTTTGGTTGTTGATTAGAACACATGGAGAGGAAATGGAATGACTTGAACCTAGATAACTTAGGACAGACGACACAAGTTTTTAGGTGTAAAACTGAGCAAGAAGTTTATTTTACTGGCAGTGAGAGCCATTAAATATTTTTGGTTCAGAGTGTGATGTAATTGAGCCTCTTAAAACTTTTCATTCAGCTACCTTTATATTTCCACCTGCATTATTCTTCTATTAATGAGTAATAAATCATCCTTAACTTAGCAGATTTATACAGTAAGTGTTGATTATGCCACCACTTCTATGTATGAATCAGGAGCCCAGGAGCAATGTAGATGGGTACCTCTGGCTCAAAATCTCTCATGAGGTTTCTTTCAATCAAGTGGCCTCATTGGAAGGTTTGACAAGGGATGCAGGGAGTTGGAGATCCAGTTTTAAGCTTACTGAAGTGAATGTGAACAAGTGTCAGTTACTCACTATGTGGAACTCTCCGTGGAGCTGCCTCAGATCTAGGCATCTGACTTTTCCCAGGGTGAGGAATATAAGAGAGAGTGAGACCAAGTAAGAGCATGCCAGGACAAAAGCCACAGTCTTTCTGTAACTAAATTTTGGAAGTTACAATCCATCTTTTATGCTGTAGTCTATTTATAAAACTGAATGAATAAGTCTAGCCTACACTCAAGTGGAGGGGATTACATAAAGGTGTGAACACTAGCAAGCAGTCATCATTGCGGGCCCTCTTAGAGAATGCTTATCATACCAGCTTGCTTATATTGTTCACTTTCTAGAGTATACAAATGCAGTAAAAATATCTCAAGAGCTATGTTTCTCCATGATCCATCCTATGACATACTGAGCTATGCTTTTCTTGAGTTCCATAAATTTTTTTTTAAAAATGTCTTCAGCACGCACCTGAACACATTATTTTTGTTTCTTCATTAAGGTCCAGGCCATATACCGTACCTGAGTCCTTAAAATACTTAGCAAAGTGCTGAGTATAACATGTACCCAATATAACTATGTTGACCAGAGGAAATCTATTAGAAGCATTTCTTCTTGGAGTATTATTTGTTAAGGTTTATCCTTACTTTTACATTTGATTCCCTGATTTTGATTGATAATTATTTGAGTATTGATTGGGTGGCTTAAATAGCATTTCTTAAAGTCACTTCTTCAGGATAAGAGATATAATTCTGTTTGTTTTGATGTTTACTACAGTATTTCTTAGATTGCTTAATGTGCTAGGAGTTCAGAATTCTCAGAAATTCTATATATACATTAACATTTTGTAAACTTACTTGACCATAAGCCCCTTTTTGGAAAATGCTAATAAAGTTTTTTAACACAGAAAAAGGTTAGGTAGTATAAAACATAAAGTTAAAAAGCAAAATGAGTAAGACCCTTTATAAAGAGATTTTATACTGTTAGACTCATCTGTTATTTTGGGTTTCCAATGTAGTAAAACTTCAAAGCAACAGCAACAACAATAAAACAAAACTCTTATTCTTTAGAACTTATAGAAGCATGCAAATATAATGAAGAATGATAATATGGGTTATCATTTATACCATGCTAAGATGAACATAAAAGGAGATTTGGTCTATCAATAGTTGCTAAACTATTCTTGAGTTTAGCAAAGGATAAAAAAAAAGAATTTTGAAGAAAAAAAAGGATGATATTGCACAGAACTTCAATTTTTATTTACTATTAAAGGTTTTCCTTTTTATTTTTTTCTGTCTTTCAATAGCACCTGATAAAATATACTGTCAAGAATGTTTGCATACTATAACACTCTATTTTGTCTATTGATTATATGAGTAAAATGCTACATAGAAAAAATAGGAAGCAAAATTGTCATAGCAATTGTGGTCTCAGGTATTTTTAAAGGAAGCTTAATTTTTTTCTCTCCATAGGAAAAGCTGTATTGGCACATACCCACTGAACAGTAATATAAACTTGCATTGATTTTTTTCCCCACCAGGAAAGGCACTTTATTGGATTCATCTTAGACTTAGGTTAAGCACAAAAAAATTAATAGAATACAAAGGCACTAAATTCACCTTCATTTTGTTGCCATTTTCTTTATATATTTACAATATTTTCTTATACATTTCTGTTGTAAATCAGTTGGTTTTAAACAAGTTTAAATCCATTTTCACTTAGTTCATGCTGAGTGAGTTAAGGTGTTTCTTTAGAAGAGGTGCCAGGCTATTTTAGTGATTGAAGTAAAACAAATGTAAAGTTATAATAACATTGGGTCTTTTAGCAGAACAGAAGAAAATATCCCCCAGTTCATTATTACTATTTCTATTATCTTGAGTTGCCAATAGAGATGAGCCTTGGTTTTGGCTGGTGCGAGCAAATAAACAGTCAGTTAAATCAGAGCACAAAGCTGTTATTTCAAATCCTTGCAACAGATAGTAAATTATTCAGAACAAAGCTCATCTCTCTATCAAAAATTGCACTGAGCAAAAAAGTGGTTATGCATACTAATATAGTATGCAAAAATAGAAAGAATTATGGCATTTAAATCATTGAATGTAATGAAAATTCGAAGAGATGTGACATACAAGTAGATAAAATACCAATTTCAACTTTAGAGATTTTAATTTATGTACTGGTTTAAGTTTATAGATGATGTGCAATTGCGTATCCTAGCTTATCTTTAAGAATAAACCCAATAAAAGAAAAAACATCTATTGTTGTTTTGTTTACATTTAATACAACTTAGAGTGAATAGAAGCTTTTGAATTTGGACATTAAAACAATACACAGCTCATTTTAGAGAAGAAATATTTTCATAGGGTTTTTTTTCCCCCTTTTCTTATTCTTAACAAGGCCAGAAACTTAGGGAAGACATACTGTTAGGTTTTGTTATAGATAGTTATTCATGTTTATAATTGGTAGTAGTTTTCCAGTTTTGCTCTATAATTTTGCAACCTAGGAAAAAAAATCAGTATGCTGTATTCAAAAAAAGCATATGTCTAATAAAAAAGAGAGATGAGCAATGCAATTATTTTAATGTATCATTTCTACAAGATCTATACTATATACAGTGTCTTCAGAATGCATTTGCAATTTGTTATAGTGTGTTTTTTGGCATTAACTTAACTAGAAATCTGCTTAATTTTCTACTAATCTTAAATAATTAAGGAGGGTAGCCTTAGGAAAACTAATTTCTATTGAATAATTAAAGAAGGTAACTTTAGGAAAACTGATTTTTTTATATGGATTTGTTCTCTTGAAAAAACATGTGAATATAGAAGAGACGATAGGAAAATGCTTTTATGCCCAATGGAACAGTTCTTTTCAAGGAAAGTTTTCTAAAGAAATTAATAGTAATATTTCACTGGGTTATTTGGTCATCACAATTTCATAAATTGAAAGAGTGTTTGGAAGTACAGAAAGAAGGAAGTAGTAACAATGCATTTTATTATTTGTAAGTATTTTAAAATAGCCCTGTCCTGGAAATTCTTAGAATATATAATCTTGTCCACTTGAGACAGAGAGGGAAAAATTAGTAAAATCATATATAGAGAGAAGTCGACAATACTTTTTTGAAAGGATCCAAAAGAGTACAATTTACAATGAAATACATGGAACCAGCAATTTTTAGTACATTGCCCTCAGCACCCAATCCTGCTCACTTTAAATTAGCAAATAATTTTATAAACAAGAATAAATATTGAAAATGGACCAAGATAAATGTATGTCTTTAATTATCTCTTATTTTGTATATATTTACATATTTACTTAATTTTAAAGAATAAGTTTAAATGTACATTAAAACAGACTTTAAATTGTGTGATTAATGATTCAATAACATGTAGAATATATTCATTAATTTCTCTACCAATCTTTTATTGAATATGTATATGTGGACATAATACGTGCTAGGGTTACAATGATATACAAAGCCCTGCCTTCAAAGAAGCCCTAAGTAAATAAGTCACTGTCATAAAAACAAATAATTTCTTTTTCTGTTAAATTTATTGGGATAATGTTTGTTAATAAAGTTATACAGGTGTCAAGTATGCAATTCAATAATACATTATCTGTATACTGCATTGCGTGTTCACCAAAGTCAAATCTCCTTCTCTCACCATATATTTGATCCCCTTTACCCTTATCTAACTCCCCCATTCCCCCTTTCTCTCTGGTAACCACTAAACTGTTGTCTGTATCTATGAGTTTTTGGAAAACGGATTAATTTTAGAGCAGAGTAATAAATGTAAAAAAAGAGGGAGAGGTGTAGACTACTATTGTCTTAGTCTAGAGATGTTTAGGCTGCATTTTATTGTTAGTGGTAAGTGAATGTAGTTCCCTATGTGTTTATTCTAGCCATTATTATAGATGTAGATATGACTGCTGAGTTTTCAGCCATTAGCCAAGATTTCAAATGGTTGTTGAAGTACTACCCTCTCTAAGAATTAACATAACTGTAGTGATAACTCCCTTTACGTATTTGCATATTGTCTTATAAAAGGAATTTTAAAAAATATAATATCTATTCCAGATTTATAATCTAGTTAGGAACTTTATGTAATTAACTACACTCTTTGAATGTAGAATTTTTATTGCTCCCAACTGATATGAGTGCTACTCAGATGCTCTTAATTCTTTAATGGTGTGAACATTTCCTATAAAACTGTATTTACAAAAAACTCACTGGTTTCCTTTTGTTATTTTATGTTATGAGCCATCTTTCATATAGATTCCAATGTCTGTTGGTTAGCTCACTTGATGATACTTTTCTTAATCAGTAATCAGTGACGCTGTATTAGTTTGGCTCTTGAGATCACTGGAAAATAGAACACTACAGTTGACCCTTGGACAACACAGGGTTGAACAGTGCATGTCCACTTATAATTGGATTTTTTTTAACAACTAATAGTTAATTTATTAAAAAGGCTGATTTAAGCATCTGCAATGGTGATTTCAACCTCGACTCCTGGCTCAATACTAATGGAAGTAATCTGCTTAACAGTCTCAGAAGGACTGTGCAAGTCAATGAGTCGCTTGTGGATCCTCATTTGAAAACAATCCCAAGTCTTAGAACCTTCCTCACAGGGAGTTTTTCCTTGCAGTGATTCTCAGAGTCTTGGTAGGCAACCTAACTGGTCCTTTCACTTTTAAGGTTCTTGTCCTTTGTACCTCTGATCAAGTCAGCACACACCTTCTCCAAAGATTTTGCGTTGCGGCTGGTCAGAGTAATTCTTACTCAGTGAATCGCCACCTCTGGTTCCACAGGTGTCTTTTTTTTTCGGTATCTTTAAAAGCCGTGGCTGCGGCGCGGCTTCCTTACCGACTTGTTCCTCGGCAGGAGCCAATAGCGTGAGTCAGGAGCAACAGCGAGCAGAATGAAGCTCAGCTGAAGCTGCTACCTCGTCTTCCTCAAAAAGCTGGAATTGTATTTTTTTCAATAAATACAATTGGCCCTTCCGATCCTCAGGTGTTGCATCTGTGGATCTAACCAACTGCAGATTGGAAAGTTGTTTTTGCATTCCCAACCGCAGATTCCCAACCGCAAATTGAAAATATTTTTGATAGATTGGTTGAATTCGTGGACGTGAAGGATCAACTTTAGTTAAGTTTTTGAGAGTGGAAAGTTACATGTTGATTTTCAACCTTGTAGCTCCCATAACCCATGTGTGTTAGGGTCAACTGTATTTGTAAAATGTAAAAGTTAGAAAGAAATACTTTGTAAAGAAAAAGTTCTAGCATAGGACTAGATGCAAATAAAGGAAGATTCAAGTGTTAGGCAGAATAATGGTCCCTATATATATCCACTTCCTGATCTTTGGAACCTACAAGTATATTAAATGGCAAAAAAGAATAAAAAAATGACTTCACGGATGTAATTAAATTAAGGATATTAAAATGAGAGAGATTTCAAATTATTTGGGTGAGCCCAGTGTAATCACAGGGATTTACAAAATGAGAGGAAGGCAAGAAGGTCTAAATCAGAGAAAAAGATGGGGTAATGGAAGTAGAGGTTGGAGTGATAAAATTGCTGGTTTTGAAGATGGAAGTGACTTTGGGCCAAAGAATGGGAGAAACCTCTAGGAGCTGGAAAAGTCAAGGGATGATTCATTTCCTAGAACCTCCAGAGGAAACGTAACCCTGTGGACAACTTGATTTTAGCCCCATAAGACCATTTTGGACTTTGTACCTTTGGAACTAAGACATAATACATTTGTGTTCTTTTATGATACTAAGTTTATAGAATTTGTTACTGCACAGCAGTAATCGAAACTGTTATGTTTCTAAAAAAAAAAAAAAAAAAAAAAAAGGAAAAAAAGGAGTAGGAGTGTCAAGCTGTGTCCCAGCGGTTGCTAAAAGGTTATACTCATGATTTCTCACCCATTTCTTCTTTTAATCTATTGAATATCATAACTGACTATAATAATATGTCTCTCACTAGCAGCAGACTTGTACTTAGGCTTCTTTAGTTAGGAGTGTTGCTCCCAAATATTTCCTTTTCTCCCCATAGTAGACAAGAATTCCTGGAGAAGGTAATTATGTGTAATTTGTTGTTACACTAAGTTTTGACTTGGCTTATAGACCCTAATAATTTAAGTTCTTTTTCCTAACAGGCCCAGTGGACTACCTCTTGCAAAGATATTCTGATGACAGATGTTGAATTATCTATGGCAAATTTTGTAGAAGGGAGAGATCAGTGAGCAGTGGAATTGTCAGAGAGAATTTCTAAAAAACATTGGCTTTGGCAAAACAAAGTATGTGCAGACAGGGAGATGGAGGGTAGACTGGTGGAGAATATTCCGGGCAGACAAAACATAATATGTTTGAATGATAAAGTCATAATTTTTATTTAAAATATTTCTGTTGTATTTTTATATGATTAAACAGAGGATGAACTATTTTTATGTGTAGGAAGCAATCATTTATTACTTCTAGCTCTTAAATCATGATAAATGAAGTTTCTATGTTAATATTAACATGTACGATTCATACTACAGAATCATAAAGTAAAAAAAAGTAAACTTTTTCATACAAATTCTCATTTAAAAAGGCCTCAATATTAAAATAATTCAACTTCAACTCTTATCTGTCCATTCAGATCCTTACAGACTTTTTTTGCTATATAATGATTAGATGCTGTAAGACTTACTGTAATTTTTGAAATGTCCTTTACTTCTTAAAGAAATAATGACTTTATCTCTGGCATAATATGGAATAGTTGTCCAAAATAAATTTGATTTGAAAAATCTCTCTCTAAAATCATAAAAGCTGGCCATTACTTATAGGGACTTCTTCCTTCATGTCAGCAGAAAGTGCAGTTTCTGTGAGAATTTTATAGTTATTTGAAAAGTTTTTCCTGCTCTTAATTAAACATTCATAACTTTTTATTATTATCACTCAGTTTGTTGAAAATGATTAAAACATTGTGTTCTATATATATTCCATTTCTCCTATTTTCAACCTTTTTTTAAAAAATTCCTTACCTCTACCCTTATACCTTTAGGAGAAAATATCTTTTCCTCTACCCTTCTAAATTATCAGCTAGGACTCCTTTAAAAAAAAAAAGGCAGATTAACATGAGAAATTTTACATGACATGGAAGCCTTTATAAGGAAATGAAGACAGAATGAAACGGTTAAAACCTAGTGTTTTTTATGCTAGATTTAATAAAGAACAGAAAGTCATGGAAAGATATGATAGCACAAAGAATATGAACTATGTGTAGTATCCTGGGGAAAATTTAGCAAGACCTGGTTTTTCAGAATCCTCTGTGTCCCTTTGTCTTTGAGGATAAGGATGGTTCTTTTCTCCTGCTATGTAGAGGACACATTTCACATGAGGGATTTATCACCCACTTGAGGAGGTTAGATAGTCCTTTCTGTGCATGCTACTCATCAAATTCCTTCAGCTTAAAATATGCAGTATGCCAAGATGCTGTATTTTGGGGTCCTTTCAATATGTCCTGTCATTACCTACCTCTCCTTTCTATTCCTCCCAACCCAATCTATATCCTACTCTCTTTTTCTTCTCCACTTCTGCTTTATGTTTTCAGGAATTTCCTTTTTCTCACTGATACATTCTAGTGATCTTTATACATTTTTCTTTAGTTCTCAAAGAGAATTCTGGAGAGGACAGCAATACTATCCCTTTAGATCAATAATCAGCATTTTGGTCCTAGTCAAATTTATCTCTTTGTCCATTAGAAATCTGTTATATTTAATTTTTGGACATGACTTAAGTATGACTAATCTTTGACTTTCATTCTAGAGCAATATCTCAAACAGTAAGATGGTTCGTCTTTGTTTCTAGAAGTAACTTTACATACCCAGCCTCCTGTGGAACTCTAATCCTCACCAAAGCTTTTTTTGTTCAAAATTTTCTATGTGAATAATAATGTAAACACCAGAAATTTCTCTCCAAGAAAGAAAGAAAAAGAGTTAAGATCTAAGGTGTGCCACAGAACAAAGGATCATGTGCTGTGAGACTATCTTTATCTTTTATTCTACTGGATCTTACCTGTCTCAAGATTATTTTATAATAGACTAGTTCCATACATATTTAATACTCCATAAAAGTAGAAATCATGATTATTTCCCTATTATTATTATAGGAAATCATATAATATTAAGAACATTTGTTTTCCTTCATTTCTCTCATATATGAGCAGTCATATAGATTTCTGATTTATCAGAACTTCTTACTTTGGATAGTGATAACTAGAAAATAGATTCTGTTAAATGTAGGGAGAGATGGCACTAGTGCCGTGTAAAAATGTGAGAATTAGAAATTGTTCTATTTTGTACATATTTTTATTTATATTTATATTTTTATTGGTTTGAACTTCATTTTATATGAAATGTTTGAGGCATGTTATAGCTCAATACCATAAAAAATATCACTTTATTGGGTATTCCAACTCTCATACTGGAATAGTATACAACAAATCAGTGTCCTAGTTGTACAAATAGTGGGCTCTATTTCCTACAGTCCTTTTTGATAATTAAACTTATTATTCTCTTCCTAGTTCACTTTGTTACTAGGAATGAAATCTCTTAAAAGGAAAGTCTCAGCAAAATTGGGTATGGTTGAGAACCATATGATTTCACTCATATGTGGGCTATAAAACTGAAAGCTACAATGAAACAAGACAGACAACAAAACTCATAGACAAAGACAACAGTTTAGTGTTTACTAGAGAGAAAAGAGGGAGGGGGTAGATAAGTGTAAAGGCGGTCAAATATATGGTGATGAAAGGAGATTTGACTGTGTTGAGCTAACAGTGCAATATACATATGATGTATTATTGAATTATACACTTGAAACCTATATTTATTAACCAATGTCATCTCAATAAATTTAATTTAAGAAATTGGGTATGGATGGAGTGTTTGTAACTAGAACTTGTATTTTAACATCTGCCCACCCCATATGGCTTTAAGTTGTTGATATGTATTTGCCACTTGATATGATGCACCTAGTTCTTCTTTATTCACATTGCCATTCATTTATTTTTTTCCTCTCTTCTCATTATCTTATTTATGTTTTCCCCCTGACTCAAACTAATAGAACATTTATCATGGTATAAAAGAACGAAATGTGATACCACTGATATTTTTAAATGCATGTTTATTCTGTTTATTTAGGGTTCACATGAAAAAATGGGTAGAAAAGAAGATGAAAGGGAGACAAGTACTTATACGTCATTCAGAGACTTGATATTGAAGAAGTGGACAGCTCCATAATAAGCTTTGCCCCAACTTTGTTCAACTTTCTTCCTTACTTATTATTCATATTAAGTCTCTGTTCCAACTAATCTGGTTTGTTCATTCACTGCTTTAGCAGGTGACTTGCACTCTTCCAATATGTTTCATCCTTTAATTCTTTTCACAATATTAAAAACCTATCCCTAGATGACCAAATACTACCATTACATGAAATTTTCTCTGAATATAAAGTAAGTTTGCCAAATAATTATGCTATGCTTTATATTTCTTTTTCTTTTTTTTTTTATTTTTATTTTTTTTTTTTAGGTTTGACAACCCTTAGTTGTCCTCACAGATTTCAAGGACTTTGTCAACTTACAATTCCTTATTTTTTAATTTTTTACCCCTACAGTACCTGGTCTTCCTAGGGGGTCTCCCATCGAAGTACTAAACAGGCCCTACCCTGCTTAGTTTCCAAGATCAGACAGGATCGAGCTTGTTCAGGGTGGCATGGCCATAGACTGCTTTATATTTCTTAAATTGTTATTTATCTCTTGTAATGTTACCTAATTTTACTAGCTGGATTATAAACTCTCTAAAGTATTTGGTATTCTGTCTGGCTACAATGCTTTGAACCAAAGGAGACTGCAAATTTAACATTCTTGAGTAAATCACTCCTTTGGGTGAAATTTATTTCAAAGTTATAGTTCGGGGTTTCCAGGATCAATGGAAATGTATACAATAAATTGACTTGTTCTAGTGCTTAATCAATTTGTATCTTCCTCTAAAGTTTCCCAGTGAGAGATCAACCTAGATTTGACATACAATGAAGCAGAAACATAGAATACATGGAAACGAGTAGTGTCCAGATGCTCCACACTGATAATAAGGATATATTAAATTATGATCAGTACTGTGATAATTATTCTAAGATCAGAAATGACAAAGTACTTATTTCTGATTTCAAATGTATGTCTTTTATATTACTTGCATTGAGAATATATAAAAATAACTTGCTTCTTTGATTTAGAGTAATTTTTAATTGAATCATCATAACTTCTTAACACTAGTCTGCCTAATATATTGTTTCCAATTACCTCTCCCCTGCCTCAGCTTATTACATGCACATGCATGCACGTGCACACACACACATACACACACACACACACACATCATAGGCCTATGTTTGCACTGTTTATTCTGGTTAAAGCTGCTTACTGCTATCTTAGAAAACATATCAGTTTTTTGCTTTCACAGTTTTAATAAAGTCTAAATATTTTTAAAGGATTTTTTTAATACTAGCTGATGATTGCTTTAGAAATTTTGGTCATTGTGGCATTGATATGAAAGAACTGTATATTTACCTTTCTGCTTAAAATTTTCAAGACTTTACCTGCTATGATTTCCCCAATATATTTAAATTTATACTAATTTTAATGAGAGCAATAGTTGGAGATAGGAGGAATCTCCCTATTGTTCTTTGATTTCAGTCTAGACATACTAGGCTTAGAAGTTCTTAATATATTTAAATATTAAAAGAGCTTAAAGCAACTTCTAATGCTACAAAGTAAAAAAGAAAGTGAAAAGAAGTGAGAAGAAAAAATTTAAAAACATGGTCAGCATGTAAATTTATGAAATAATAGAATTTGACTGAAAATCAATTGGATTCTCTTTCCTTTGCTTTAAGGATTTGACTAATGAACAAAGTGATAAATTTTTTCAATCATCCTCATTACATAAATACAGGAGAATAAGATGCAGTAATCTTCAGGCAGCCAATTTTTAACTATTGCAGATCTAATATTAGGTAGTAACTGGCAATAATTTTGCTTTATTCCAAAATATTTCTACTGTCCCTATATATCTTTCTAAAATATGTCATCAACTTGAACATATTTCATTCTACATTGTCTAATAAAGTAGTTTGTGCTTTGTTGTGAATAAACCCACAGTTGAATAAACTCATGTGTAATTCAAGTATCTGAATTAAAATCGAGAGCATTTGTCACACTAGATATGGCATATGACTTTATAAATATATTTATTGTGGCAGTTTTTATCATAAAAATGCAAATCTTTGGAAGGAATGTTATCTAGTTTTATACTATGATTAGTGATGAGAATGATATCAGAGTGAGAATATCTGGAAGTTCCTCCACAGTATTGTTTAGTAGTTTCTGTGGGCTATGTAGTTGGTACTCATTAAATTGTTGTCAATTTACCAGTTATTTGATGCTTTTACTTGAAATCAACGTGACCATTTATTTTTGCTCTTGGAATAATAAATTGATAGAATAATTATGGTAGAATTTATCTCCATTTATCAATTGACATATCTTGTAAATCTTTATATTTTTCTTTTAAGTATTTACAACATGGCGCACTGGAATATATAAACTTGGAGCCTGAAGACCCATTTTTTTTTTTTTACTCCTATCCTGTCACTCAGTTCCTGTGTCACTTTGATCAAATTACTTTATCTCTAGGCCTTGACATTGTCTTTATATTCTCTTTGAGATATAATTTTCCTGGAAACTGATACAGTTGTGAGTTTCCATGCCATTTTCTCTATAAGAAGACAATTCTTTCCCTTTATCTTTCCAGTGCATCTTGGGCACAAATTTCTTCTCGAAGTCTTTGCTAATTAGGAAAGTTGTATGTAGAGAAGATGTATTATCTCCAGAGCACCAGTGTTGGAAACAGCACTTTCTTCACATTAAATATTGACCAAGTATATAGAGAATTTGTGGGGTACAAGTCCTCAAACCCTTGAGAACTTATCACAGTAGGAGCTGGATAAATATTAATTCAGTAGATGTTGAGAGGCTTGTATGACATAACTATAGAGATATTCAAATACAGCATTGAGATAATAATATCTAAAATAATACAAAATGCCTTTCAGTAAAGGCAAAACAATAAAATAAATTACTTTTAAGTGTAAGGAAAAATGGGTAGATTTGGTTCTGTTCTGATCTTGAATAAAATTCTCATCTCAAATTTTTTAATAAATTCTTTAGTGCTTTTGTCAGAAAGATTTCTGATTTCTCTAGAAATTGCTTTTATTTAGAGAAGATTGTATATATAAGAAAAAAAATTCCCTGAAACCTATAGGCATGTTAAGAATAGAATAAGCCAAGATTCTATTCTTTAGAAAAATATAATCACATAAGTTGTCAGAAAAAAAAAAAAAAAGATATGCTACAACTGTTATCTGTAGTTTTGTTTGTCATATCTTCTTTAGCATCCAGCACTCTTTCCTTTTCCCATTACATTTTATAAATACAAGGTTCATCAGTAATATATAGAAAAAGAGAGCATTACAGATTTCCTGACCTGTCCCTTTTCCCTCACTAAATGTCAGCTTAGTCTCACATAAAACCTCATAATAAGCATCCAATAGGATTTATTACTGTACCATCCTTCCAGGTAGTGTATTAGGTACACTACCTAATACATATTAGGTCTTAGATGCACTGACTTCCACCCTTATCTGTTATAAAATAATCCCCACTCTTCATTGATCATACATGGATTTCTGAGACATAGTTTTTTGTTGTTGTTGTTTGTTTTGTTTTGTTTTGTATTTAGATAAAAAAAAAATCAGATTTATTAGAGTCGTCCACAGGCAGCAATAGTGATCTTCTTGCTGGTCT
Source organism: Eidolon dupreanum (assembly GCA_028627145.1). NCBI lineage: Eukaryota > Metazoa > Chordata > Mammalia > Chiroptera > Pteropodidae > Eidolon > Eidolon dupreanum. The sequence goes on from CM053513.1 coordinate 57,627,181, forward strand.
TGCCATTCCTGGACCCAGAGTGCTCCATGGCTTCCACAATATGTATGCCCTCTTCCATCTTGCCAAAGACCACGTGTTTGCCATCCAACCACCAAGACATAGTTTTACTTCAAATGTTAGTGATGCAATTTCTGACCCAAGAATTCACCCAAGAGCAGCATAATTTCTGCTTTCAGTAATGTGTTGTTCTTTCTCAGTCTCTTCCTAAGAGTAGGACAATGGCATGTTTTTGCCTGGCTCCATCTTTATTTCTGTTGTTCTGCCCAGTCCAGTGACTAGGACTCTTGTTACCTGTAGTCCAATCTTGATGACAATTACCAGCTTGCTTAAATATTTGAATATCTTTCTTCCAGGTTTCCCATCTCAATAATTAAAGCATTGGGAAAATGTATTGGCTAAGGCATTTTATTTAGGAAATGAGCCCCCAAAACAAATCAAACTGGCTTAAACAAATAAACAAAGATGTTTTGACTTAAAAACAAAATTCAAAGATAGGACTAAATTTAATTTCGATATAGACATTCAATAACACCCTCATCCCTAGTTTACATGTTTATCCTAGTCTTACCAGCAACTCCATGTGGCAGTAAAATTTCTGCAGCCAAGGAACATTCTAGTTTTCATAACCCCACAGCATATTGTCCAAGAATAGAGAGAGATGCTCTTTTTGTAGTCTCTGCACAAGTCTTGGAATTTACTTCTCTGGTCTTATTAGGATTTGTGCCCATCTCTAAACTAATTATTTTTTCAAAACAGTAGATGTACTGAAAGTTTAAGCCATTTAGAGTCCTCTGTTGTAGAAGATGGGGTCAATTCCATAAAATTTGTAAGAGCTTTCTTTTCTAAGGAAAATTAGAGGAGAGAAGGATAGATGCTTCAGAAGAAATCAACCAGTATCCCTTACAGACATTCCTAGGCACCTTGTATACTAACCACTGGGTGCCAGCTGCTTGCAGAATACAATTAAATCACCACTCCTTCTGAGGCACTCAGGCCTGTCCACTGAACTCAATATCTATTATTATCTCGTTCAACTGGAGTAGGCTCCCCAAACAGGTTCTGCCATAGGGAACAAGTCTTTATTACCTTCTGTCTTTTGCCACCTGCTTTAGTTGCTTTAGTTATATCATTAGGGTCAGTAAAAAATATGAATGTTTGACACTCATGAGTGAGGACATTAGTTTAATTCAAAATAATAACAACTAGTAAAAGAACATCTCCAGAGACATGGACCAAAAGGAATTCAAGAGATGTGGTGCTAGGAATGATACTCTTGCCCTCAGCAGATATTACCAATTCTGTACCCTTGTTGTTGAGGTGATTCTATGGGAAGTAGTAGCTGAATATTTCTTATGTCAGCTGCCACCAGCACTTTATGATATATTTTGAAAAGTTCAAAGCTTGTTCTGCAACTGTCATCTCTTCTACATTACAAAAAGTACCCAAGACAACTTCTGCCTTATTTCTCTTTCCAACTATTCATTGATTTTGAAGTCACAATATATCAATAAGAGAAAGTTGTATAAGAGCAAGTTTCATTCTCCAATAGCAGTAGTAATTTAAGCATATTCAAATATGCATTGGAAAATATGTATATTCATTGATAAAATAGTTTGAGAGATAAATGATCTTTTATTTGTAAAACTGAAATTTATAGTGTATCACATCAAATATAGATTACTTATTGGGTATAGATTCACAGAACACTAATTATAGGAAAATTATTTTTCTCATTTGTTTCACTATAAAAATTGGAAAAGCATTTATCGGTTCTGGGCAAACATACCTTTGCATAAGGAATAGACAAAGCAAACATGTAGACCTTGTGTATATTCAAATTGTATTTATATTTGATTAAGAAAAAGTATAATCAAATACAATTGAAAATATATTAAGAGAATAAATATGGATGGCATCCTGACAAGGCTTTAAATTAGGTTAGACAGTAACAATTATTAAACTATTCCTACTAAGAAAAACAAAACAAAAAAAGACATATTGATTAAAAACAATAGAAAATGCTTAAGTATTTAACTTTTGACAAAGTAATAAAAGAAAAGTAGTAAAAAAATAATTAGATAGAAACCCTACAACCCCTTCAAATAATGTGCAATTAAAGGGCAATAATCAAAACAAAATTTCAAAATAAAAACGTTTGTATAACTATTCTAAATATATACCGAGAGTTTCTTAACTTTTAAAATAGTTAAGGTAATTAGTCCCCAAAATGGATTATTTCACTTATAAAATGCCAAAGTTCCAAATACAAATACCTGAGAAACTACAAAGAGGAATTGTTTAGAAATAGACAAGTTTTAATCAATGTTCTCTTTTCCATCCTGCTTTCCTTTAATGTTAAATAAAATATGTATTCTGTGATTCAATTTTGTGGCTCTTTTTCTGACATTTCTTCTGACCTTTCTTTGCTTTCAGTGTCAGCCATGATACATAGAAATGTACAGCTTCTGTACTTCAAATACAAACTTATACTATACTATAATGACTTTTGACATTCATAGCCATTTTGACGTCCTAATAACTACATAGTTTAAAGGTAACAGGCAAAAAGCATGAACAGCTTTTTGATTAACTATGTCTTGGTGTTTTGAACCTTGAGAAGTCTAATCTGAAATATCCTTCATCATAACCTTCATAGACAAGGGGAAAGTAAGACTTCAATAGCCACTGAAAAGTTTGGATGACAGCCAGATGAGCCAATGTTCTAAAGACTGTCAGTGACCTTGGAATAAATTTTACAAAGGTGCAAATTTCTCTGTCTCAGACAGACAGTTCTGTGATTAAGTAAGTAAGCATATCCACGAAGCTACAGTGTTTGGTAAACACATGTCAGTTGTAAACAATATCTTTTCTCTAAAGGCCTTTGAGTGGATATTGAAATTGGAGCCAGATTTACAGTATGATAGTCTGTACTTCGCATGTAAGAAGGGTTCAAATAACTGGAGTAGATTTATGCAGTTTAGATTAAATAGTGAAAAAAATCAAACCTTACAGTTTTTTAATCCCTGGAATCAAGATATAATTCTTTCACTTATCCCTAGTGTTTCTTCCTATGAGCAACATTCTCTCTTAACCATATATATAGGGGGAAAAAAAAGTCAGGTGATGAACACATTAAGAAAGTGTATTTGTTTATGTATTTGTCTGAAAAGAGTTCTCATTTTCTCTAGATTTTTGAAGTCTATGATGGCATAATATTTCTTAGATAGAATACTAAAGAAATGTATGAATGGATCCTAAGCAAAAGCAGAAAAAGACAAATCAAATTATCTGGTAGCTATATAATCATGGATATAGGGTTTGAAATTCTCCTGGGAATGAAGGGATATTGTGAGGGGGATTTTAAGATATCCGTAAGGAAAGGTAATAAATGAAATATGTTTTTGTTTAAGTGAGCTTTTTCATTTGTTTTTGATACTGATAAGCATGCAATACCATAGCATCATACATTTGTTTTTGATACTGATAAGCATGCAATACCATAGCATCATACAGTCCAATATTTTTAGACCACTGGTGTCCAGTAGAATGCTTGTTATTTGATAAGGTTATTCGGAAACATCCACCAAATACACAGATTATGGCAGGTGAATGTGTAAAGGGATTTATTAATAAAGGTACAGTGTGTACATATCTATGTGTAATTTTGCATGTGTGCATATGTTGTTACACAAATGGGAAGAGGTATGCTTAGAAAAGTAAAGCAAACATGACTTTTAAAGTTAATGTATCAGCGCTATTTATTGTGATGTTATTTTGAACCAGTGTATTTTAATCTTCAGTCTAGTAATGAGCAAAGAAGAAATTACATATTAATTTATTATTAAGTAAAAAATGAATGAATTAATAAAAATTTATGACACTGACTCCTATAGAGTTTTTTCTGTTATTGATTGCTATACAAAACTGGCTTATTAAAAATGGAAATAATAAACTCACTCTAAGACAATGTTTCATTAAGTAACTGCTTAAAGAATTCAAGAACTAAATCCAATGAATACCAAAATCTGTGAACATATCAGGTATTGCCCTTTAGAGATATGTCCTTGGCCTGTATTTATTCAATTATATTATCAAAATGTTTTCAGTGAGATACAGAATGATACAATTTTCAATGTAATTACAAAAATCTAAAAAGAGAGAGCTGTGATTTTTTTGTGACTTTGAAATGATGCTGTTACATATAAATGGCAATGTATTCAAAAGGGATAAGTGTAGCAGAAAATAGCTGGCTGGCACAAATCAAGTTAGTCTGAAAATAATTAAAGTATATAAGCAATGTGATCTTACTGAAAACTCATCCTGTGCATCTTGTTTTTTTTTTTGTTTGTTTGTTTTTTGGTTTTTGTTTTCTGTTTTTTACACAGTGGCATTTGTTCAGTTAAAAACAAAAACAAACAAACACTTGAATGTCCTCACAGCAGGATGACTGCAAGTATTGGAAAACAAGTCTCAATTTGAGTGAGAATAAATGTGTACTTTAATTTTCACATTTCAAACCTGATGGGATGGACATGAGTAAGAGTCAGAGATGCCAACTAAAGCGATTAATGGCCTGGAGACCAGGACCTCTGAAGAACGGTTCAAGGGGTTACTGTCACACAGTTTGGGGAAGGAAGGCAACTCATATATATGACTATGGTGTACATATATAAAAACAAAGATTCCTTAAATGGACAAACATAAAAACTAAAAGACAGGATAAAGTGAAAATGAGAGATTTAAACTAACTATAAATTATCATAATGATTATAATTTTTAAGGAGTGCAATTTTAATTGTTTAACTATAGAATTGCAAAGTCCCTTATCAGTGTTGATGCCAGTAATACATAAATAAATGACAATAAGAAGAAAATCCCTTCAGTGCTTATTATCCGTGATTTATTAAAAAAAAAAAAAGAAAAAGAAAGTCCACATTTCCCAATGCATAAATTATCTCTGATAATTCTCTAAAAGTTAGCATGTAACCCACTTAATGCTTCATGCTGTACTTAGCATTTTTATTTTGCTGCAGAGATTACTCAGTTATTTGCCCTAATAAGAGAATGTTATGTGTGTTTTGCAAACTAATCCAACTCACAGTGACCAGACATTTTGTAGTCCCGAAAATTCTAAGGGACAATATGTAAAAACTATATGAAGATAAATGATTATCATTAAGAATTCTTCATATGGGTTTGATATATTTGGATACTCTTCTTGAACCAGTGAACTTAGAAATAGCATTTTAATATCCAGACTTAAAATGACCATTTGGGAAAAGGTAGTAGCTTTCTGGGCTTATTTAGATGAGCTATTTTTTTTTCTTTTCAGTATAAGATTAAAAAAGAAAAATAGTCTCTGATAGTATTCTTTTTAATCGAGAAGTGATCTTTTCCAAGAATAGCTGTTTTTACTCCTATGTGTATTTTACGTCATATTTTCTTTTATATTTATTCTGAACCCCCGCAAAAGGATTTTATTTCCCTGTTAACATCACTTGAGCAAGAACCTGAATTAAGTGGGAGAAACCCACCATGTGAAGATCTGCATGACAAGTAATGAGTGTTCCAGACAGCGTTAAGAAAATGTGCAAAGAGCATAAGTCAGAAAAGAGCTTGATGTGTTCAAGTAACAAAAAGAAAATCTGAGTTGAAAAAACAAGAGAATTAAAGGGAAAGCCTTTTAAGATATTATCATAGAGGTAATCAGGAGGTATTCATGTAGGAAACTTTAATTTAAATTTAAGTCATTGTAAGAATTTAGTGAAATGGCATTTTTATGTTTCCTGTTTTTAAAATTATTCAGGTTTTGCATGGAGAATACACTGTAGAAGGCAAAAGATTTTACAAAATTCAACAAGGAGGATATTGTGTTTTCTAGTTCAAAGATGACTGTGGAGTGAAGAGGATGCTATCTGTGGAGATCTTGAAAAAAAGAGTCAAAATTTCTTTTGGGGATAGACATATTGAGAGACTGGTTGTTATTGCTGAGAAAAATGGAAACATTCCAGATGTTAGGAGCTGCTTTTCTCTTTTGTCTTATCAAAGGAGAGCTGAGAAGAAATCATTTATATGTGTGAATTTGGAACTAACGGGAGAAGTCAGTCCAGAATATAGGAAATTGAAAGTCATCCACATAAAGATCATGTTTAAAGCCGTGAGAACACGAGATGATCTATAAAGAGAAAATACTATAGAAGAGTAGAGGGCCATACAGCCAGCTCAAGGACACTAGCATTCAGTTAATAGATTGGAGGGAAAAGGGACAGGTAATGTCACTAAGAGAGAAAAGTCATTGAGGCAGGGTGAAGAGCAAAAGACTTGTTTCCTGGGAGACAACAAGCTATATTTTTAGCAGGAAGGAGTAATCAACTATGTCAAATGCTGCTGCTAAGTTGAATAAGATGATTAAAAGAATTATTCCTTAGATTTAAGCAAGATAGAGGTCTCTGGTGATCTTTGCAAGACAGTTTTAGTGGGAGTGGTGGGGCAAATTCCTCATCACTAAAAAAAGAGCTAAAAATAGAAAGGGTGTGGGGGTGGTGGTGGTGGAGAATCAAATAAAATTGACAAATATTGACAATCCTTTTTGAGATATTTTTCTGTCAAGGGAAACAGAAGCACAAGAGGAATGTGGTATCAAGTGAATACTTAACAAAAATGATGAAAATCATCTAAAGGTGAACATCGATGATATGAGACAGAGAATGGATAACTGCAGGACCTAAACCCTTGAGTAGATGAGAGGCTATGGGATCCAGAGTACAGGTGTTTCAGATGCTCTTAGATAAGTGCACTGATACTTATTAAGTTCAATAAGGAAGACAGGGAAAAATTTACAAATGTAAGCAGATTGGCATGTCTGGTGTTGGAGAAAAAAAAAATCTGTTCTCTTGATCGCTTCTCTTTTTTTCAAAGTATATACCAAGGTAATCAGCTGAGAATAGAGGGAGAGAGGTTAGAGATTTGAAGAGGAAGATGTGATATAGTTATCTCAGGAATGGAAATGAATAATAATGAGTTGGTGAGATGCAGAATGTATGAGTGCCTAATTGCTTGCTTTCAGTTGAGATTATGTTCTGTGGCTATTTGGAAACCTATGACAGCCATTTTTTTTTTCTTTGTTACAACATCTATTTTAAGTCTTGTTAAATAAATTTTGATGTGAAACCACATAGACTAATAGTCAATAAGTGTGACCTTTTGAGTTAAATATTCCTGACTTTACCAGGATAAATTTCTTAATCTTATAAGCTTCAACTTCTTTTTGTACTCAATGGGGATGATATCTTTAGGATAAAGAGCATCAGTTCAAATCTGAACTTCACTGCTGATTAACTGAAGGACCTCAGGCAATTTGCTTATCTCAAAATTAGAATAAAAAATAGTTTCTAACTAATAATGTTATCATGAAGATTAAAAAGGATAAATCTTTTGTAAATGTCCACTCTTTTAACTGGACAATGCTCAATAAAAATTAGCTACTAATAACAATGGTAGCAGTAGTTGTACTACTCAGCATCTAGTACTTGGCAGTAGCCTCATCATGGCCATGGAGGTTTACTTTTTCTTACTACATTTTAACCAAAATATTTCCTCTTATTCCAATATCAGTTTAACATATAAGGGATATACTTAACCTTTATAGTTGTGAAGAGTGATCCTACAAGTGTTAAAAAGAGCATATTCTTTTAAAACTATGTGTTGGAGAGCAATAAAATAATAGGGAAATCTGGTACAGAAGCTCAATTCTGAAAACAAATGGGAACAATTTAAAACAAATTACTCTTTGTAGAAGAACCTTTAAAAATAGTTCTTATTTAATTACAAAATTTTAGTTCATTTGCATAATAGCTAGTCAGGAGGCCCACTAGCAAAGGAAAACATTTTGATTGTTTACTCTAGGACAGGATTCTAGAAAATGAGGAATTATTGGGAAAGGTCAATGACAGTATGTACTAGTTAGAGAGAAGGTCATATCTTAAAATGTCATTCATTCCTCTAGTCATAAACAAACAGGTAGTGATCTTTCAGTGGAGATTGTCAGTAAGATCTCCAATAAAATCTGGGCTTTCAAATATACACCACCTTCCTCTTATGAAATTATCTCCTCAAACTTTTGTTTTATATAACTTACATTTCTGTCAGTCTGGCCTTGTTGCTCATTCTCTGATAGGTCCCATTTATATTTGCTTTCATGTTTTTGCTAGCAATGTTCTTAATATCTAAAATATATTTCCCTTCACCTTTGCATATTAAGATCCTATTTATTTTTATAGTCCTAAATCAAAGGGAAAGGTATTTCCCCAATATTTCCTATCTGCTGATGTCCTCCTCACTTTGTAAATGTTCGTTGCTCTTAATTTTTACATCATATGTGTCTCTAAAAAGCTACTAATATTAATATTTAATTAAATATATTTATTGATATTAATATACTTAATGTTAATATTAAGTATATTCCATATATGTATATATGTATTATCTATGTTATCAAGCTCCTGGAGAGAACTTGTATTAAAAGATTTGAATTCCTCTAGTAACAGTAATTTATACATAAAACGTTACATAAATATTTGAAGAATCCAGTGTCACGGATGCTGTGCTGAACCACCCAGACCTCTCTTCATGACTGAATGATTTATTCCTCTAGCTGAGGGACAAATTGTCCAGCCAAAAGCTCTCAATTCTTTGTGGAAAATGATTTGACTAAAATAGCCCTCATCCAGAGTTATTTCCTATTCTCTGGGCAACCCATATCCAGTGACTGGTCAACATGGAAGTATAAAGACTCTCCCAGGACAGTTCTTCAGGGCCGTCTCGGTCCAGATCTCCCTCCGGGTTGGCCCAGGCCTTATGACTGCTTCACAGCCTAAACTATAGCTCTGCCTATTCTTGCTCTTCTCATGCACTCCCAAATTGGTGTTGACCCAGAGACACCATGCCCTAGTAAATCTCCCACATTCACATCTCCATTTCACAGTGTATTTCCTGGGATACCCAAACCTATATCAGCCAAGAAGAATAATTGCAAACTGAAAAGCACATTTTTATATTATGCTATTTTTTCAAGCGTTTTGAATCGTATCTGCTGTTAGGCAATGACATTTTGAGCTAAATTTGTTCTTGAAAAATATGCAGATAGCTATGAGTACACTTGATCATGAGGTTCTAGATGATCAAGTTTTGTTGTGACTAACATTCATTAAAAAGACAGGTTATTACACTAATATGATGCAATAGCCTTTAAGTATTCTTGATGCTAGGCAATTAGATATATGGAGAAGTGGCTAAATTGTCCTTAGTAATTAAATCCACTGTATGGCAACTCTGTATCTCTAGTTCATGTATTGGATTAATGCCAATTTTAACTAGATTCTATACTGGATCAATTATTTTTAATCCAAACTTTGATCATTGCAAACCTTAGTTAAAAAGTAAAAGGCTTTCTAGAATTGGATTTCTGTCTGCCTTGTGCTAGAATGTTTGTGCTAAAGAAAGATCACATCATTCAAATTTTAATTTTTTATAGTTTTTATATTATAAATTATGATTAACTTACTGTGTGGATATTTGTAATAGGAAACTACAGATTAATTTAGAGTAGGAAAGTAACAACCAGCCATTCATACTGTTTCACTACACTTCCACATTTTAGCTCTGTGCTCTGGTTTCTTCGTAGCTCTATTTAATCAGATATGAGATAATAATTGAGATCTTTCAGAGACAGTATTCATGAGAATAGACAATCCACATGTAGTCTAGCCCACAGCCTCAAGAGTTATTGAGGTCAAAAGTGACCAAATATTTCATATCTAAGTGCCACCAATATGCAGACTTTTAAGATTCTGCCATGCTGCTGCTCTTGACCCTGATTGTGTGTCGGTGATTCTTGGAGCGTGAGGGACACTGTGTATACATATGCTCAAATGGCAACTGCAGGGTTCACAGAGAAGGTCTTATGAAATATGAATAGACTTACTCCTCTCCCTGAACCATCTCCTCCTTCTTCTCTCTCTATCAAGAATGCACAGCTGGTGAGAAGAGATCAAATACAACTCAGAACTGAAGTCAGCCACTTCCTCAGCCAAGAGTTCTGAGAAAGAAATGGTTGTATCACTGAATCAAGAAAATGTCAAATTCCTTTTATTCGAATAAATAAAATGTAAGCTTTCTATGTAACAAAAGCTAAGTTTTAACTGTACTTTTATGGTCCTATCCAGGCTGAGATTAAGACTAATCTCTTACCTGTATCAAATATACTGAAATTATGTTATAGCGAATATATACAAATAACACATTTTCCTTGTAAATAGAGTGAGCTTTAATGAAGATTAAAGTGAATATGCCTTTAAATGCAATAGAAACTTTAATTTCTTCATCCTTATTCAATTTTCTTGTTAAAGTAAGAAAAATATCTTACTGAGTCTTTTTATGTTATAAATTTAGTTTATCAAAATTGACCTCATTAATATTTTGCATAAATATTTTTAGTCAAGTCAGTATATATATTTTTATAACTCAACTTCAGAAGAAATGAAATACATATGATGAAATCATAAATCATAGGATGAAGTGATTTCCTACTTTTGTGAGTTTTTTCTCAAAAAGTCATATGTAGGTTCTGTGTCTGTTTTTGCCTTGAGCTCCTTAGATGTTTCTCCCCCAAAATTCTCTGTACATGGCATCACCTTATCGTCCAAGATGAGTATTTGTGCTTTACCCCTCATGTTTATATTCTAGTCTTTCCTTTAAAGACTCAACTCATCCTGTAATTTATACATGACACTTCAACACCACATCATTGACCAAAATTGAGTCCCATTGTCTTCTTAGCTACAGGTAGGCAAGAAAATATATTTTTTAACCTAGCCTTCATTTGCCTGATCAAAAATTGAAAAAAAAAATTTTATGTTCTCTTACTGAATGATTAAGGAAACATCCCAAAACAGTACAAAGAAGGAAGATCATAAGTTGAGACTCTTTCTATTTAAATAACTGAAACTGGAGATCTTAGAATTTGGTCTTTGGGTAGTAAACATGTGGATGATCCTTTGGTCCCAAATTTAAAGTACCTGATCCTCTCTCATTGTTCATCAGCTCATGTTTTGGACCTCATATGCTTCTTCAAAGGAGACTTCTTTAGCCACAGATTAAATTATTCCATGTTGTATTACCTTCTAATTAGTATCTATGTTCTTCCTCTATAGAACTTAATACAATTTGTAATTTTATACATGTATATGTATTTTATTAATATCTGTCTCTCTCACTAGGCTCAAAAAGACATGAGTGGGATCTGCCTTCTTTGCCCATGATTGTATTCTCAGTGTTAGCACAATGCCTGATGTGTCATTGTTTATTAAACATATTTGTTGAAAATATGTTTAATATTTTCTTAATAAAGGATCATTTGAATAAATTAATTCATGAAGTATTTGAGTTGAAATCAAGACAAAGAGATTGGACTTAAAGGTCTTACTTAATGCTGAAGTTCAGGAGACTAGAAATTTCTTCCTACAATCATTTAAATAAGTGTATTAAATTTATTAGAAGAATTTGTACAGAATCATGTTGCCTGTGCATGCATAATGACCATCATAATATCTCATTACCTTTATATCACTTAAAAAATTGAGAAGTTTGGAAAGCTACAAACTAAATAGCAAAACTTGACGGTATTCTACAGGCCTAAATAATAATTCTTATACTATTTGAAAATATATGAAGTAGTCTACTGAGAATCACCTGCTCATACTTTTGATTATAATTTTCATATTAGGTTTATATAAAAAAACAGATTAAAACATAGCATGTCATCAGTACCTCTGCCTTTCTTTGTTTAGAGATTTATGAATCTGAACTAAGAAGTTATAGAATACAGCAGACTAAATTCCAAGGATGGTCAGAAACATTGAAGCAAATTATTTGGACAAATTTGAGCATTGTTTTACATTAAAAATCTATATCCATGCTTATCATTACATGTGATATTATAAATACTTGTAATGGGTAAGGTTAAACAAAATGCATTAGAAGTTTTCATTCATCTTTAAGAAGTGTCGCTATTATTTAATGAAGCAGAGAACTTGTCTGGTTCATGAGGCAGAATATTTGTTTTAGAGTTCTGTCAACCATGCAGATAGTTGATAGCTTCTTGCAGTCAGCAGTCACTTTTAGGTAGAGGTTTACTATAGCATACAAGAAATAGTGACCTGTGATATCACCAGATGACTGCTAAAATAGTATGAAAAGAGATTTCAACTCCCTGTGGTACTACTAATGTACCTGAAATGTTTCAAATGCATTTTAGTAGTTATGAAAAAATCCAGATAGAAAGGTTTGTGCCTTTACTTTATCTACTTCAGCTCTGAGCAAAGATAGGCATTCCCTGATTGCTATCATCTCTCATAGTAGAAGCTCAAGGTCTGCTGCGATTTAAATTTAGTGGGATGCAAGAGACAACTTTTATTTTGATATGCATTTTTGTAAATACTGACCCATAAAGAGACTTATTATACATAAGTTATTCGATTTGCATACTAATTCTCTCTCACTAAAAGCTTGAGCAACAGTTGACTATTGAGCTCCAGAAGATAGGTTTTATAGCCTACTATCAATACCAGTAATCCTCTGATTTATACAGGTGCATTTTCCTGGAGAAGCTATTGTGAGTTAAAATAACATTAGTCAAATTAAATTTTCTCCCAGAAAAAAAGTCACAAGGAAGATTCTTTGTGAAGACCTCATATTCATCTTCTTATAGATAAGTTAATACTTTCATTGAGGTTAGGGATTGTATCAATAAAAAAGTTGAATGGAGTGCTATGTTGGTAAAGCACAAGATTTTACAAAAGTCGTAAATAATTTAAAGAGTAGTGCATTGCTAATCATAGAATAATGTATTTAATGTGATTTTAAAAACCATTGTGTACCAAAGACATGGTTTCATATCTTGCAATGCTTCTGAATAGTCGCCGACCCTATGGAAGATTACTTAATTTTTCTCATCATGAGTAGACATGTATTAATGAAGTTAATGATACTTATTTTACAGGTTGATTTTAGGTGTAGAATATCAGCTAAGGGTTAAGTAAGATATAACTAGGTTTATATCTCAGCTCTATTAATTAGTAGATTAGTAGACCCTAGGTGATTTACTAGGATTCTTTATGTCTGATTGCTAATTTAGTATGCAGTATTCATTCTCTCTTATACCCTTTGATAATCATTCTGTTTCCCTTGGATACAAGGAAAGCCCTGTGACTAAATTATGGACAAGGGGGTATGAGAGGAAGTCATATAGGCATATTCTGAATATCATCCTTTTAATACCTCCTTGCTCTCTACTGCTCTTATATCCTTCCAATGGGCTGAAATGTGGACATCGTGGTAAAAAAGCAAAACAAAAACAAACAAAAAAACGAAACAAAAAAAACCCCCTAGTTTCAGTCATACAAATAACAGCAAAACCCTAAGGATTGCAGAACCACTAGATAAAAGGAATCTGGGTTCCAAATGACCTTATAAAACAAAGCTGCCGTCCTTACCGGAGAAATTCTGAGCTGAGAGATAAACTTCTGTCTTATTCAAGCCATTGTGTGTATGTTTGTGTCTATTATAGCAAATTGGCCTATAGCCAGATAACAGTGACTCTGAGGAAGGGACTAGACTTCCCAAAGCTTCAGTTTCATAATTTAAAAAATTCAGATAATAATTGTACCTACTCATAAGATTATTTCGAAGACAAAAAAGTTATAAAAATCATTTAAAATAGCATCTGGCACATACTAGCATTCAATAAGTGTTAGCTATGTTTATTTTTTGTTCTAATTATTTTAACTGTTATTTGTATACTTTAAAAAAGCTATAAAGTTAAATATTTTTATCTTCTTAGGACATAATGAGCAATATGAAAAAAATAATGTTTGAAAAAACACCTTTAATTTCAATGCTATGAAATCAAATAGCTTTTATATTTGACCCCAAAACATTTTCAAGAAAATTCCTGAGTTGAATTTTTGCTGTTTTTTGAGAAATAGATACACAGACTTCTCCTCGCTGGTGTTATATGTGTATGCATGTGTGCATATGTGTGTTTTGTATTGCAAATTTTCCTAGAGCACATCAAGTTTACAATCATTCTTCTGCCTTTGAAAAAAAATCTTTTGGTTACCAGAGTGGCCATCCCACCAGGACTGGTAGTTTTATCTGTTACCTTGATGCCACATAATTATTTTTAAACTGTGGCTCCTTTTTATATCTCATTGTCTTTTACAAAAGACAAATTTCCATGGCTTCCCTTGAATGTAGAATATTGTTCAAATTTGTTAGCATAGCATTTGAAAATACTTTTCAGTTTAGCAACTAATTAGTTATAGCTGTCCAGATTTTTCTTAATGCATTATGTACACAAGTAATTTTTCTGTATTCGTAAGAATCTCTATTATTTTACCTGTGTCACATCTTATTTTCTAAATGTGTTCCTTAGAACAGCAAGTGAGTTTAGCAAATGTATGCTTTCCCCTTCCAGCCTCTACTGTACAGAAAGCATACAGAAAATTGAAATGAATATTGGAGTCAATTCAGCATCTACCATCACTAACTATAAATCTCATTGTTTTATTTATATGTAATGTTCTCCCTTGTTCTTATACTTTCTCATCTTTCTGTTTACTCCTCTGTGCTTGATTTCCTGTCCCTTTTCTCTTTTACTCCAAGCGGTCTATGCAGATTGAATCAACAGTGAGACTTCCATCTCCATCTGTATCAAGGAATGGTATAAAACAAAGGGAGAGAAACAGTGTCATGCTTTTCCTAATTGTCACATGGTAGGTGAACTAAGAGCATTTTATGAAAACATAACATGCCCCATCTTAGCTACAATGTTGGATTTGTTCATTAAGGATACTATAATATGTTTCTTTCCACGACTCTGTTTTAGATTTTAGTCTCATTTTACTGAGAACAAAATGGAGACACTTTGAAAAATAATTGATCAAAGGTCATGCATCTTGTAAGTTTGGGATTCATGGTATCTTCATAATACTGTGTAGTCAAAGATTGCCTGCATTTTGAAGCAAACTGAAGTCCATTTTCCAACATCAGGCCTGGAAAATAATAGTAGAGAGTTTAAATTATAGCACAGTGTGCAGAAGCCCATATTACTATCTCTGTCGTGGGACCTGTTTTATGATGAGCAGCATAGTTTCACTGATGCATACACATCAATTCTTACCTTATTGAAAGGTGATGCTACCTTCCCTGAACCTTAGTATCCACTGCAGCTTCTGTCACTTTAGTCTCTGAGGCTTCATATTATTGGTTAATTTACATACTCTGTCAAGATTTGCAAGCAGAATATTCCTTCACTTTTATTTACTTGTGTCACCTTTACTTGTTAAATATCCATTGCATATGATAAAAATTTAATTAAATAAACTGTCTGCCAGTACAATCTGTAATATTATGTTTCCGAGTTATATTAAACACCAGTAAGTATGAATATTGAACTGTGAATAGTAACTGCATTGTAATTCGCTTTGAAATGCCATACAGTGGTCAGTTGAAAGAAAAACATAGCAGAAGTGTCTTTTTAAATATCAAATTCATTTTCAACGATTACATTATAGTTTCCTATGATACTAAAATTTGGAAATCATTTAACAAGCTCCTTTTATATCCTTTCACTTTGTTGTGTTGTACTAATAGACCCTGTACTCATACTGTTGTAACTGTATCAAAAATATTATCTCCCACGAGTAACAAAAATAAATATCTCTTTAAACTAGTATGAACTTTTATTAAGATTTAAGCAGCTTAAGACACTCATCTTTGTTAATTAAATGTAAAATATAGTATGAAAACTTTCTACCCTCTTTTAAAGCTCAAGATTTGTACCTAAAATTGAATACATCACTAATAATAGAAAATATCTAATAGGATATCATGTTATTATGTAAATTAAGAGGTTTGTTAACTCCATGATTCTTTAAATCATTCCCATAAAGTGGAATGAAAAAGTTACTTTAATTATTTTTATTTTAATTTAATCTGTCTATTTTAAAGAGACCGCAATGATATTATTGTCCATTTAGCGATCATTTGAGAATTAAAAAAAAAAAGCAGTTATACAGAGAAAAATTCAAAGTATAATTCAGAGCTTTTAAAGTAATTTTAAGAAATATATGCCATCTTAATGCTGCTAAACAAATCATCTTGTCTTAGTTATCCATGGAGAGTTGCACAGGCATTTCTTTAAAACAAATTATATAAGTCTCAGTACATGCCACATACCTTTAAGTGCTGAAATAATTAGGTTGAACAAGAAAGTCATGTTCCCTGTCCTCTTTGTATTTATAAACAAACAATGGAGAGATATATTAACAATAATAAATATAACTATAAAATTTAGTTTTAATTGTGTTCAGTGCTATGAAGAGGCAATGCAAGGGTTCTAAGAATATGTAAATGTCCTAGACCCAGCTCAGTCAAGGTAGAGGTAGAAGTAATCACATAATGCTTCTCTTTAAAGCTCTCCCTAAAGGATAAACAGGAGTTAACTAAGGTGTGTGTGTGTGTGTGTGTGTGTGTGTGTGTGTGTGTGTGTAAAGCAATAGGTTGTGGAGGGAGAGCACTTAGAAGGGAAGCAGAATGGCTGAGTCTCCACATGTCAGCAGCCCATGGTGATGGAAGAAGAGACTGGCAGGACCCAGATCATATAGAGCCTTGTAAGGTATATCAAGAATTTTGAAGAAACCCATCTGTGTACCATTTCTTATTCCATTATTGGGCATATTTATTTGCGGAGAACTGTGGTGTTATTGACAGAGAATGCTACTGACAGAGAATGTACCATTTCCGTATTTATAATGTTCACTGAGGATGAAATTACCCAATACACAAAATGGGAGTGAAAGAATGGATAGTTTCTCAAAGTATTCACATTCCTTCCAGAATTTTTCAAAATACTCTAGTTTTATTTGGTCTTGTCAGACATTCTTATTTGAAAATATCAAGTGGCCCCGTTCCCTAATCTGTTTACTATTTAGTGGTAAGCAGTGATTATTTTATTATGTCCATTCTAGCTTGGGTAGAGCTTGAGCTTCAAAGACCTATCTTGCCTGTAAGGCTACTGAGGATTTTCTTCCAAATCTCTCCAAGATCAGTATTATCCCAATCTATTTCACAATATTTTGGTATCATCAGAGTCACAATTACTACTACTTGCTTTTTCAAATTACTCAGAATGTTTAGGAATTCCCTTAGCGTTAGTTTTCGATGTGTGAATTCTGGTTCAGTACCCTAGGGCAGAGTTCAAGACTCTGTGCTTTTAACAACACCTTAGGGTGATTATTCTGCAGGAAATTCATAGATTTGCATTCGACCATTTCTTTAGTAGAAAACAAATCTCCAGGACTCAGAAAAACTACCAATTTACACAAGTAAATTGAGCCTGAGTTTAGTCATCTCTAAATGAGAGTATATTATGTGTATCTACCTTCTTGGAGGAAGCTTATGCCCAGAGTGGACATCCTGATGTACCAAATTAAAAATGCAGCTTCTTACAGTTCATCGTGACTAAAAAATTCGGGATTTTTTTCCCCCTATTAGTTCTTCAGAGGAACTAGTGCCTTTTCAGTAGACTTGATGATCTCAGGGTACTACTATGTGACTTTTGTATCTGCAACCAGAAGTTAACTGGCATAAGCTAGCAGCAAAATACCTAAACTATCTGGCAGGGTTCTAATAACTTTTATTCTTTTATGACTTGCATCGTTATTAAATATTAAAATCTTATACCGCCAAAGGGATTTACCTTAATTATCAGATTAATCACTGACCTCAACACATGATGTCCTCTGTCAGAAATGTCCAGACACCACACTGTTTATTTCTTGTGTCTCAGTCCAGAAAAAGATTGATGTTCACAACAAAAATAAAATTAATTTTTAAAAGCTGCTGGTATCATTACACATGAAAAGTATTTGTTAATACATGCAACTAGGTTTAAGAAATGAGTAACTCTGCAGATAATTTAAGAAAATTAATCTCTGACATGCTGTAGGAATGCTATATAACTCCATAGAAATATGAGATATATTTGTATAACCTCAAGAATAAAGCTTTTATTTCTTTTAGAACAGGTGAGGGAAAAATAACTGTGTGTGTATGTATATGTGTGTTCAGTCTTTCATACTGTGTTCAGTACTATGTGGGTGTAAGTAGACTCTTCTAAAATAAAAATAATGTCCATTAAATATTGAGGCTCTCTCTCTTACAAGATATTGGATACTGATACAGGAAAATTAATCACTGTATTATATGTTTTAGGTCAAATCAGAGGCCCCATAATTCTGGTACTGTATATCAATATTTGGTCACTGTTACTCAAATATTCTCTTGTAATTATTTTCCTTTAATACAAGAACTAAAGAATTAGCAAGGGAAACAGGCATGTGAACTAATTTCAAATACCGAGTGGGGAATTACAATATATGAAATAATTTCATCATATAATTAAGAAAATGATTGCAATAAGTGATAGTTTAGCTCAACCAATAACTGTAAAAAAATAAATAGATTCCTCAGTGTGGAAGTGAGTTCTCCACACCCTAAAATTTTTTTATTTAAAGACTAGATAAGGCTCCATCAGAGATACTGGAAAAGAATCACATGTGAATTTCTTATACATTGCGTTGAAATCTTTTTAAGGATCTGTGATTCTAAGAAATTATCAGATTTGCCACTGTTGTGTTGAATTTATTTAAAGTTCTTTATTTGAGCTAGAAATTTAAAAAAAAAAAACTTAAGTACCTGATTTTTCTACTCTTTTCTATCCTTATTGCCTAAGTTCAGATACTCAGTGTGTTTTGATGTGTACTAGAGTGCAAGCCTCAAAACAGTCATCTTGTCTCTAGATTTTATATATCCTAGTACAAGTCTGCTTAAATTTCTCAGTGTTTTCCCACATGTTGCAGAGGGAACTATTTAATCATTAGCATGATACTCAAATTTCTGTTACTGTTTTTCTTTTTTAGCCTTCCCTCCTAATGTATTGCTTTTCCAAGGGGGTATTATAGACTCAATTTTTTTCTCCCCAAATTCATGTGTTGAAGCCCTAAGTGCCAATGTGACCATATTTGGAGGTACTGTGTTTTAAGGGGTAATTGTTAAATGAGGTCATAAGGGTTGGGCTCTTATTCAATAAGTCTATTATGTTTTTTAAAAAAAGTAGAGACAACAGGGATGTGAGTGCACAAAGAAAAGGCCTGTGAGGACATACTGAGAGGATGGCCATCTGCAAGCCAAGGAGAGAGGCCTCAGGAGAAACCAAACCTGCTGACACCGTGATCTTGGCCTTCTAAGCTCACAACTGTGAGAAAATAAATCTCTTGTTTAAGCGACCCAGTCTACGATACTTTGCTTTGGCCACCCTAGTAGACCCACACACATTTTTTCACTGCTGTTTTATACATACATTCAAATATCTAGCAACCTCCAGGGATGCACTCAGCATCTATTGAATGCAAGCAAGAGAACTGTGCTGTTAAACATTTTATAATACATAGGACACCCCACTTGTTTATTCCATTCTGTATGCCTCCTATTCTAATCAACATGCTCATCCTAGTGCTGAATCAGAACATGCAGCTTGTGTTCATATCTCAATGAAAATATTTTCATCATCTCAAAGTCAAATACTTACTCTTCATTTCTACCTTCACTGCTGTTTTATATATTTTTGAAATCTACTGTTGCATTTTATACAATGAATTTTCTATATATTTTATTTGCCTTTCAATTTCTTCTATTGGTCTGTGGACTTTTTGGTAGTATGTTTCCATGAGTTGTTGAATCTTATATCCCTTGTATCATTCAAGGGATTTATATGATTTAACTTAGTATATTCCTAATTCTTTTGAACATGATTCTTATTTTGCCTCATTGTTAAAAACTGAGATACCAAATTCTCTATAATGGATGTTCTCATTGAGTAGGTTTGAGAGGCATAAGTATGTGTATTTTTAACAAGGATCTCAGGTGATTGCATCAAACTGTCAAGTTTAAGAAACAAGAATTTTATTTAATCCTAATAATAACATACCATGTGTACATATATAAGCAAATGCGGCATCTGAAAAATTTGACGATCATAATTTTACAGAATTATGGAATGTTAGAACTGTGTCATATCAATTGACAGATATGAAAATTGCAGCACAGAGCATTTAAGACTTAATTATAGTCACAGAATTTTTAGAGTTATCTGGTGCTTATTAATGGTCATTATGTAAACGCATCATCAGAATATCATGGAAATTTAAAATGTGCCTCAAAGATAATTTATTATTATCCTTCATTTTATAGGGAATAATAATGCTCAGAGAGTTGCAGTGAATTGACCAGTTTCCCAACTCATAATTGGGATACCCAGACTAAAATCATACCACTACTCCTATTGATACCTCCCAAAATCAGTTCAGTTCACTCAAAATTTTCCTTCTATCAAATGTGTAAAGTGTAAGTTAATATTGTTTCAATAATCATTTAATATACAATATTTAGGGATGCTTGAGAAAAAATTATAGTAAGATTTCTATTGTATTAAAAAAACATTCTATTTTTAATCTATTCTATTTTTATAAAATGTGTATGTCTGTGCACACATGCGCATATGCATGTGTATTTTAATAAATGTGCTTTCTGGTATGAAGTAAATTTGTGAGATTAGGTTATATTTTAATGTCTATCAAATGACACAAGTCAGGTTTTCCGGATGAAATATGTTACCTTTATTACCTTTGATTTTCTTATGATCTTTATATTTGAATAATATTTTGAATCACAATTGGTAAATTCTAGATTTCCTCATTATTCTTTATTTTAATTAGGAAACATTCATGCATTAATAACATAAATTCAATACAAGAGCTTAAACACATTACAGTTTATTCTCTTACATTAAAAATATCTGTAAGTAAACAGTCTTAAATGCATAAAAGCATCCAGAAACAATGTTCTGCTGTGCCATCATTAACACATGGCTTCTATCCTCAAGGTCAAAGATGGCCTGGATCTTCAACTATGACATCCTCTTTTCAAAAGAAAGTAAGGAATAGACAAAAACAGTACCTGCCAGGTATATTCCTCTCTTAATTAGCTCTCCAATAAGTACCACTAATGATATCTACTTACATCTCATTGGCCACTTCTAGTCTAAAGGGAGGCTAGAAAATAGTCTTTTCAGTGGAGACATTGTCATCTGTAATAAAATCAAGGCTTTGTTGCTGTGAAGAAGAAAATACATATTGAGTATTCAGCCAGTAGTCTGCCAATTTTGCTTTCTTAGTATTTTTTTCTCTTTAACTGTTTTCAGCTTCAGTTAAGGTAACATGTTCATAAGGTCTAAATTGGTATAATCAAGGTGTTTTAATCTTTGGTTACATACTGTACTCTAAACTTCAGCATGGCATTTGTCTTAAGAAAATCAGTGGAAAAAAAATTTTAAATACCCATTTTATTACTGAAAATGTCATGTAAATACAGAAGACACAACATTTTTACACATAAATCACAGCGTACCATGCAAAAATTCTTATTTTCATATGTGCAAAATCTAAGACATAACAATTTAGAAACATCATCATTGAAAGAAATAGTGGTAAAAGTCATCAGTGGATGATATGATGTTATGGTGAAATTCTTTTTTTCTTTTCTGCAGTTAACATTAATCGTCATGGTTTTTGTTTGTTTCATTTTTAGAAACTCAATTTGAATGTTTCAAATAAGAATGTTTTTCGTAAAGAATTTCAATATCTTTAACTACTATTTTCAAATGGACTATGTATAACTTGATCATATGTGACAATTTAAAGCCAGCTAAAAAAAATCTTCAGGTTTCTTCTCAAATGATTTTGTTTTCTCATGGATATCTTGTCTGATGTTTAGAGTTATGACAAAGTATTCATTTTCATTGCATGATTTTTGGTTCTATGAAGAATATAATTTTAAGCCTTTTAAATTATGAAAACAAAAGGAAAAGAGGATGAAAGAAGCAATGTTTTGAATAAGGCAGAGATGTATTCATGCTGAAGATGCTTTCACTAGGCCTTAGTCCTTAGGGTTTCAGTCCTTTGTGAAGAAAGGGTGAATAAATATGGGCTTCTTTCTGTTAAGTAATACTGGAGAGGCTTGTGTCCATCCAAGGCCTGTTAGGCCTTCTTTTCAAGATGCTGAATAATCTATGTGTATTTCTCATCTTATATTTAGCTTGTTCATGCATGATAATAGAAAACTAAAAAAATTAAAACTTTTATGTCTTCTGATATATATTACTGTGTATTCATCCTAACATTTCATTAAACATTATTTTTCTAAGACATTGGCAAATGACTAATGCATTTGTTCATAATAATTTTTTTTTTACTTTTGCTTAAACCGTAGGTATAAAAGTCTTTTACCATGACTATTAAATAAATCTGGTAATTTATACATTATCAAATAAATGAATGTAAATCATTAATTAAAGTTATCAAGCATTACAAATTTTGAATCATTATTGATATAACTTTGTACAGTTCTTTCCCATGCTATTTAAATTTAATTATTTAAAATTATATAGAGATTAAAATCTTTAAACTGAATGTAATATGCATTAAAATATTCAGTACATTATAAAATAATTGAGATGGTTGGAAATTTTTTCTGTATCATGATTTTTTAAGTGCACAATTGTATTTCTACATTTACTTTTTAGAATATTGTAAACCAACATTTAATGTATATCATACCATTTATTATTGGGCTCTTGTTCTTCAAATGAAACTTCTACATTTATCAATAGTTTATTATAAAGGAGCTTTTGAGTTATTCGGTATGTACTGTATATCAATCTGAATGCTTTTTATTTATTTTTCATATTACATTTTTATATATGCTACAAAATTAATTGAGCTGTACAGTTAAGATATGTACTTTTATAGTTGTATATCTCAATAAAATTTAAAATATATGTTAGAAGATTTTTATTGTGATATTCTCTATTATAAAACAAAGGACATATTGTACTTGTCTGGTAATTTTTATTTTTAAGGATATAGTCTTATTTGTTTTTAACTTTTGAATTTTTAATGCCTCATACAGTATCTAGATTATAATAGGAGCTTCATAAGGGTTTACTTATAAGTGTCCGTAAGTGCTTGAATGACTGAAGAGTCCATTGAAACAGAAAAGTTGTGTTTTTTATTATCATGAGTTTACAGATCTGTATATGACAATGCATTGCATTTAGATATGGTGATTGTCCTCAGAGGGCTTATAATGATGTAAAACTGTTATTGTCTCCTTAGTATATATTTTCTTCAGGAATTTGGAGTTTATTGATACTTAGAAAACTCTCTTAATTTTTGTGAGAATAATATATTTGAAATAATAGTTTTGCTAATACTTATTCTCTTAAGGTCTTTATTCTCTCTCTCTCTCTCTCTCTCTCTCTCTCTCTCTCTCTCTCTCTTTTTCTTTTCCCCCCAAATTTTAAGCCCAAAAGGCTTTGCTTTGAATGATAATTTTACAAAATCCAGACTGTGGAAAACACCTATTCATATGTTTGTTTATCTATATTTGTATCTTATACATTTATTTTTGTAAATAAGTACTCGTCATCTGTTTTCATTGGTCCATCTATAAAGTTGCCATCTGAGATCTGAAAATAGGCTTCACAAATTCCCTTATTAATGTCTCTACATGTTACTGTTAGGAGAACCCTTAACAGTTTTACTTAAGTTTTATTTACTTTTCAATTGATATTTGAAGA
The DNA here is from genome assembly GCA_028627145.1 of Eidolon dupreanum. NCBI lineage: Eukaryota > Metazoa > Chordata > Mammalia > Chiroptera > Pteropodidae > Eidolon > Eidolon dupreanum. Next base: position 57,650,996 of record CM053513.1, read on the forward strand.
AGTTTAATTACTTGCTTTTCAAGCATATGTGATTAAATAGCATAATCTTGAGGTAGATCTGGAAACATATAAGGAAAGACATGGTTAAAATCTAGATAGAACAGTGTCCATCATATATTATGAGTAGGAAAACTGAAAAATGAGCAAGTTAGTGGGTGACCTGGATGGTCAAAATTGGCACTGCTCAAGGATAAGGAAGGTGTTTGGTGGAGAAGGTCTTCAGCTTTAAACAAAATGTGGATTAGTGCTAAAAGTAATGATAGGGGAATGGGATTACTTAAAATAATTTTATAGAGGAACTTAACAGCAGAATATAAAATTTTATGTTTTTCAAGAATGTTGTAAAGATAAAATGAGATAATTTTCCAAAGTATTTTGAAAACTGAAAGTTATATAGATATTCTCATCCTCCTTCTTCTCTCTCTTCTTCCTCTTCCTAGTATTATTTTTATTATATTTTCATTTTATTGGGCAATTTTTAAATTGAATTAACGTAACATCATGCTTTAATATATATAAGTAGCTTGAGATATGTTTTAATTATAAAATTTTTATATATCATAGAGAATTTTGACCATTTAACTGAACTTTTGAATAGTCCCAAAGAAAATGTTGTGGAACACACAGTTCAGAATGACTTCATAGTGGGATTTTAAATCCTTGCCAGATAGAATTGGGGTTAACATAGAAGTATTTTGACCCAGAAAAAACAGCAATTTTATGAGAGTCTATCTTACAGTCTTGTTAAACTATCCCAAAATGATAGCAAACAAGTGAGAAAGAGAATTTCCTATTGTTTCTTTACTAGATATTATCATTTAAAAATGTGAACAAAATGACTTAGAGAGTTAAAAGCCAATTAGTAACAGTTTCTGAGTATTGAGGTGAATCAATTTAAAAAGTAAGAATTACAAATACATTGCTTTTGTTTACTTGTTTGCCCTCACATAAAATATTATTTACTTAATTCCATGCATTATGTGACGTTGACTTTGCTTTTCCTATATAGAAAGGTATGGGTAATAGAGAAAAATATTCATTTTTGTTTGGCCACTAAATTACTGTTTTTCTTTTTTTTATGTTTCTTGATATTAACAAACAATGATCTGGACTTCAGCCATGGGTATAACTTTATTTGATGTGGTTTTGTTTTTCCAATGGTATCGTATTTGTTCATCAATGTCACATTTAAACAAACTGAATTTAACTGTGGATTTGGATAACAGTATGTCTCTAAGATGTTCCTTGAATCATCTTTAGCTCTATCACTATATTATATGTAAATGTAAATCTCAAAAAATTTTTAAAATCATTTGCAAACTGATATGAAATTCCAACTTGATTCAACATTTTTAAATTCATACCCATGTAATATCATTTAACACATACGTAGGTAACCATTTTTTCTGATTTTAAAATTTAATATATTTTAATATGAATGGCATGTTATCTACTCAGGCAGGTAACAATCAAGAATATATTCTTTTGTTTTTAAATATTTAAATAAATTTAAAATATATATAAAATTTTGAGGTTAACACTTAAATTTTTAATTGATATATGTATCGTTAAAAAATATATCTAACGGTAGAATAATATGAAATACTTATAATATCAAGAAATTCATCACCTTAGTGTTTTTTAATAGCCTTATAATAGTTAAAATAAAAGTCATGATATATTTGGGCAGCTAGAAATTATGTCGACTTCCTTTCAAGTTACCATTGATCCAAATGCAGTGGAAAATAGCAAGCCAGGTGCCAAATATGATTCATGTGAAAGTATTTCTCCCGGGAGAAGTATTTTTCTCTCTTCAAGGGTAGCAGTAAAGATCTTGAGCTGGTGGTCAGAGCTATGTCATCTTTTTTTAAAGAGAGTTTAAAAGTCATTTGCTTTGCTTGGAGAGTGAATTATGTGGTATTAAGTACTGCAGTAGCACCATTAAACATTATGTCATCTATCTTTTTAGGATGTGCAAAGGTCACTGTCCAAAAGGCCATTTTTTAATTCCCATTTTAACTCCATACTGAAAGCAATTTTCATTGTGTTCCTTTTTTTCTACAACTGTCATTATCCACCAAAGAATAAAAGCCTCCCAGTACTGCTCATGCATATATAGCCATAGTCCAAACATTATAGAGATTGTCTTTAAAATATAGACAGACAAATGGTGCTGCCTCCAAAATTGGAATAGTAATATTAATCACCATCAAGTAGCTAGGATATAGCCACAGTATTAAAATGTCCTGGAAATCTGTGGATCTGTAACTAGCAGAAATAACATATTGGTTAGTTGCTTGTTCAAAATAATCTGTCCTAACATGTAATTTTAGGAATAAACATAACGTTGAATTTTGTATTCCATTATAGAAATTACAGTTTTTTATTTGTCTGTCAAGACATCTGGGTGGGGGTAATTGAGGAAGGGAAAAAATAGAAGAAAATAATTTCTTTTTAATTTTAAGTCAGTATTCTAACCAAAAAATAAAATTTTCTGCCTTGAGTACTACCTTTAAAAATAGACTGTATTTTAAGATAACCTGGTAGAATTGTTCTTGATTCTTTCTATATTTTTTGATCAGTTAAAGAAACCATGTCACAAAAGAGATATTTCTAATGTTTTGTTACTTTCAGGGTGTGTATCTAAGCTTTTTCAAATCTTTTTCATGTTTGATATAATCCTCTGGCAGAATTTTTTTTTAAATGCTGTCAAACTCACAAAGTAAAAGAAAAGACAAGAAACAGTAGTTAACATAGATTATTTTGAATACCTTTTGTGTACTTCAGCTTTTTAAAACAGCCTGTTTCTAAAAACTCTAAATCGTAAATTGACACTTCAATACCTGATCATAGAAGCATTTCTTGTTTTGAAAATGACAGGGTTGGAACATATGATTTAAATATAACATTAAGGATGTCAGAACTAACAGTACATTGCTAAAAATTCTAAGATATTTAACTAACAGATGCAAAAGTGTTTAAAGATATGGGGTGGGATCAAAGAAGTTAAAAAGAAAGCAACTCTATACAAGCCATATTAATCTATTCATTGACCTGAAGTTTATTCTTTTATCTGAAACTCATGGTGTTTTTCCTGCTAAACTTTCTGTCTATTATCTAAATATGTGTGGGCTTCCTGTCTCTCATATTTGAATTCCCTGCTTAAGCCAGCTATTGGGGAATTGATCTGGACTCTAATTTTAATACAGATAGTAAATAATATTACAGATCCTCTTTTTTTTTAGGTTGGATAACTTTAGGTAAGAATAATTTAGTAACTGATAGGTTTATGATATCTGCTTTGAAAATGAGAGGGTTTCAATAATATTTTGTTCTAATGATTTCATGTTTATCTTACATACTTAACTTTCTTTCAAGGTTTTAATAAACTATATATATATATATATATATATATATATATATATATATATATATGTACGTATATATTATATTAACTTTATATTCTTTTTAGCCTCTAGACTTGTGATGTAACCATTACAAGCACTCATGGATACTTAAATGAATTAGAAGAAATAAGATTAAATTCAAATACCAGGAATCCTCTTTCTTTCTTGCAAAAAGGGCAAGATATAATGAGATAGGGCATCAATATATAAAGGTGAAAATGAAGTTAAATTTTAGGCTGATGACACTGTTAAAAACAGTATTTAAGAGTTTTAACTGAAAAAGAAAATAAAGGTATGATGTTAGCAGTCATTATTACATCCTTTAAGTCACTGGAGACTCTCAGGTATTTTTATGCTTAAAAAGGACCATAGTTGAATGTTCTTCACAAGAGAACAGGGGAGGAGGTTCCTGTTGTTCCTGTTGGATTTACCCAAAAGTTTAATAGAATAGAGTTTAATCAGACAGCTAATTTAAGGATTATATGTAAATGTAAATCTTTAAAATGAAGGTAGTTGTGTCCTTGAAAAGAAACAGGAACAGAAGATGAAATACCTACAGAAGAGCTGAGCCCTCCAGGCAGCACCATTCCTGAAAGTCAATAAATATTTGTGTGATTTCTCATGTTTTGCTCTTACAAACAAACTTGGTATGAATACTACATCTGAATAAGAGTTTTCTAGGGAACATACCAGAATAATGTAATTCATTTATTTATTCCAAATATATTTGTTAAACTGTTAATGTCTCAGGTAGTGTTCTAAGCTATTTTGATGAACATAAAAAGGCAAAGACTAGTGAAGAGAAAAGGATGAATAGGCAGAGTACAGAGGATTTTTAGGACACTGAAAATACTGTGTATGAATCTATAACAGTAAATACATGTCATTATACATTTGTCCAAACCCATAAAATGTACAACACTATGAGCAAATCTTATTGTAAATTGTGGTCTTTGGGTGATAATGATATTTCAGGGTAGGTTCATCGGTTGTATCAAATAGATCATGCTGGTAGGGGATATTGATAACAGTGAAGGCTATGAATGTGCAGAGTCAGAGAATACAAGTGAAATTTCTCTACCTTCTGCTCAGTCAATTTTGCTGTGAATCTAAGTCTGCCTCCCCAAATTAAATAAGTCTTTAAAAATAAATAAATAAATAAATAAATAAATAAATAAATAAGACCTTCAGGAATCATGAAGCATATATTTTAGCTGATGGAGTCAAACTATTCAAAACAAACATAAAAAATGTGTAAATTATGTGTTAGATGATTATATGAAATTAAAGAATTAAAAGCAAAGAGTAGAACAGGGTAAGTGGTATTGGGGGTGTCAAGAGTGAAAGAGAGGTGAGGAATTTTAAATAGAGTAACTGGTATAGGCCTCATAGTGGCACATTTTAGCAAAAACTTGGAGAAGGTAGGGAATTATCAGTGTAGATATCTGAAGGAAGATCATTTCAAGAGGAGAGGCTACTAGTGAAAAGTCTGGTGTGAGAAAAGCAACAAAGAGACCAGAGCAGAGTGAGCCAGAGGGAGCTGAAGTGGGGGAAACAATGATTGGATCTTTTAAGGTTTTAGAGTTAAATGTAAAAGTTTTAGATTTTACCATGAGTGAAATGAAGAGCCAATACAGGGTGTTGATCAGAGAGGAACATAATCATTGCAGTTTAGAGAGTCCTTTTGTAACAATGCTTTAGGGAATAGAGCAGAAGAAAAGAGCAAAGTTACAAATAAGGAAAGTGATTAAGAGATAATTACTTCATCTTGGTCAGTACTGCCTATGGTGAGAGCAGAAGAGTAGAACAGATAATGGTTGGATTCTGGATATCTTTTAAAGAGAGAGTCATCAAGATTTTCTGACAGATTGATGTGAAGTGTGGGGGAGAGAGAGGAGTGAAGGATATACCCATGGTTTTTAGCCTGTACAAATAGAACAGATATGGAAAAGGTTGCAGGTGTGAGGGTAGAAGAAATTTTCCTCTGTTGTCAAGGTTCTTTTGGCCAGTCTAATAATTAAATCTATGAGACAGATGAATAAGAGAAAATAAACAAATTTAATTATATACATATGTAAGGGGACCCCACATACATGAGAATGTTAGAGACTCCATGAGACGTTCAGGAACAGAAAGTTATAATGAGGTGTATATGACATTCTGAGCTAAGAGTCAGGTAAGTTGCCTTGGACATCAGTGGCAAGAAAAGCCATTGAAGAAAGATAACAGGAGCAGATGTTTAGTAATTAGTAGCTTGCCCTGAAATATAGATATATCAAAAAATTATCTTTGATAATCTGATATGGGCAAGGCTTCTAAATTCTTCTCAGTAGGTTGGGGGGAGGAGCAGAAGCTTCTCTTGAGCTCAGACAGTCTCAGTTGCCTTTAGTTCAAAAGCACAGGAGTAGTATTCCTACCTAGGAATAGATTTATAAAAGAAGATTCAGATATACTTATAATTTAATATTTCAGGGGGTATTCTAGGCCTAATGTGGCTGTCAATATATAGATGAAATTTTAAATCATGAGCTTGAATGAGATCACCAAGTGTATGAAAGTCGGTTGAGAAGAGAGGAGAAGCAAGGACACCTCCCAGGGGCATGCTAACATTAAGAAGTGTGGGAGGAAAGGAAGAAACTGCAAAGCAGGCTGAAAAGAAGTGACCAATGAATTAAGAGGAAATTAATAGGCCAACTAAAAGGAGGATTGAGAGTCAAATATTGGATTCAACAATGAAGAAGTTAGCATTGACCGTAGCAAGAGTAGTTTTAATAAAATAGGGATGACGAAAACCTGATTGAAATTATCTTAATAATAAATGGAAGAAATGAGGAAAGGGAGTACAGCTAACTCTTTATGTAAGGAACTTTAATTCTAAAGAGGGAAAATAAGTAGAATGATTGAGTTGTAGGGTACCCATGTGTTTATCTTTAAAAGAAAACATGCCAACATTTCTTTTTCAAATGTTCTGTAATGATTCACCCTCTTTTTAGCAGTATGTAAGCATTCTCACTTATCCTTGTCCTTATCACTGAATAGTATTTGTCTTTTAAATGTTCACTAATTCTTATGTATGAAAAGTTATATCCCATTATGATCTTAATTTTCATTTTCCTGATTGTAAGTCAAATTGAACATCTTTTCAAATGTTCATTGGACATCAATATCTATCTTGACATATCTATTTTGAAATTTAGAATTTTTTCCCTCAAGGAGTTTTTGCCCCAGCGTACTTTTGATAGAGAGTCTTCCTTTGTTCTTTGACTTGAGAAATGTACTCTAGTTGATCGTCTTGCAAGATTTGGGTACTTAAGATCTGAAGTACACATCTCTCTATTCAGCAATTTGACTGAATATTGAGGAGATAAAATAGTTTTTTTTTAACAAAATAAGCATATATATATTTTTGTCAAAATAGTAAAATATAATATGTACTTATTTGATAAAATACTTATAATTATATATTTTATAGTTTTAAAAGAACATTTTCCCATTTTAACAATTTTGTCCTTACAATAATTCTGTGAAGTATGCTGCCAGCTACTTTTATTTCTTTTTTGCAGATGAAGAAGTTGAGACTTAGAGAACTGAGTGACAGTACACAACTTATGAGTGTTAAAGCTGAGAATTAAACCCAGAGCTTATCTTATTTCAAGCCCAGTACTTATTTCAGTAGACCACATGCAGAGTTACAATGAGAACAGAGGTATTTGGGAATTTGAAAGATTTTGCTTTCTATGTTGTCAGTAATTATTTTAGGTTTGAGGTAAAAATCATAGCACAATCACTCTGTCTAAAGCTTACGTCTCCTCTGCCCCAGATGGCAGTGGGATAAAACTTTCATTGAGAATAGAGTACTTATTTTAGTTAGACACAAAGATTTATTGAGGACTATTTCCCCAACTGTTGCAATTCAAGTATACAGGCCCTGTCTCCTCCCCTGTACTTTGTAATCCTGTATCTTAGTGTAACTTGCATTAACTGAGTGTGTCACCACCTTAGTACTATAGTAATATCTGACATATTTTAACCGATGATGGTCTCTCTCAGGCACTGTTCCATAGTGGTTTTTACACAACCTGGGTACGAGGTCTTGATTAAAGTTATTTGGGATCAACTAGGTTAGATATCTACTATCAAAAATAACAATGGACCTCATTTAGAAATGAGAATACAAAATTTTAAATAGAACACATAATATGGGTGGGTGATTTAGTTAATTAACATAGTGCTGTGAACTAACACGTTTTGTTAGTTTACTTAAGCATATACTATAAATGGATTAGCAGATACCTATGTAGCAAATAACATTTAAATCTGAATATATATGGTATGTGGCATGTGTATATTTATACATATGCATATACATTAATAAAATGAGATATTTTATGACTATGAACTCAGCAGATTAGGTTTGAATTTTGTCATGTCTGTATTTTAATTTTGGGTAATTTTTAAAAGCTTTTTCGTAAGCTTTATTTCTTAGTAAATGACAGCTAACATTGTTAATATATTTTAATAAAGTGCTTTAAAAAGAATACTACTCTTAAATCTTTTTTTGTTTGTTTGTTTGTTTAGAAACATCCTAGTAAAAAAGTAAGCACAGGCACATGGGAACCAGGCTGCCTGAATTTGAATCCCATTTCCACTACTACTTAAGACTCAACGATTCTTGAGCAAGTGCCTTTTATTCTCTGTGCTCTAATTTACTCATTTGTGGAATAGGAAAATAAAAGTATCTATCTATCTTCTGTGCTTTTTGTGAGAAATGTGTTATACTTAAGCTGCTTAAGATAATACTGGTACTCAGTAAATATTGCCTGTGATTATAATCAGACAGAAAAAAAATCATATCCTAAATTACTGGAATAGTTAAAGCCTACTAATGAAATATCCAAAATTAGAAAGTGTACTTTTCCTTCTAAATTAGTGACAAATTATGGGTTATGGAAGCCGTCTCAAGGGATTGAAATTCAGCCCTAATACTTCCCAGTATTGTCACCTTAACAAGATACGTAGAGTGTCAAATCCTCAGTTTTGTTACCTAAAAAATAAGGCAAATAGGAAAACCTTTCTGATAAGGCTGATGTGATAATTTTAAAAAGTTAATGTAAAATATCTAAGCACATAATCCGGACCTACGAATAAATGTCAGGTACTATTTTAATAATTAATTTTTCTTAAAATTGTCAGATAAATTTTACATGCTCCTTCATTTTATGTTTTAAATAAAGAACCATGTAGTATTAACTTCTAGCTGTGCTTTCCTAACCTGTTAGGAAGCTGTGGAAAATGGAATAATTCATTCCAGGAAGGCATAAGAGTTATATTAGCAAAATAGAATGAGAAGAAATAATATTAAACTAGTGATATAGTGTCTGTTACTTCATGGTCATAATGGTAGTGCTAGACCATCAGTAAAGTGATAAAATTGTGTAAGAGTTTCTAGGTTTACTGTCTAGTGCATTGAGATAGAAATAACCCTTTGTTTAGACAGAATTCTGTAAGCAGTGTTAGTTCTATGGTTTTGCCCACACTAGACATCACATTGCTGACTCAAATAGAACTCACTTAGGCCATATACCTCAATTTAGCAGTCACTGAGGAAGTTCTTTAGTATGGGGCTTTATGTGGCATTTGAGAATAGTGCTGTAATGAGTAACATATTGCTAAATGGACATGGTTAAATAAACTCCAGACTGCCTTGTTTCCATAAGATCAGTATTTTTATGCCAGCAATTTTGTCCTCTTTGAGCTGTGGCTGTGACATTGTGACATGGAGCTGTCCAAGACACAGTGACACAAGCCTCTTTCTACTTAAGAGTCTGAGCTGAAAATAAGTTCCTGCATTTTCTTAGCATCATGCTTTTAAAAACTATGTGACATTAAACTCTTCCCTGAATACATTATTGTTTAATTACTTATTATCCAATATCATATTATACCAGTTACATAAGAACTTGAGGGGAACTCAAGAATGCTATTAAAATCACCCCTAAGGTTATGTGGAGTTCACAGCTGGTAGGAGAGAGTGCTGTGGTTGGCCCTGACTCCTCCCATCACTCTCATTCTGTGATCTTATGTGAAGTGCTATTGTCCTGTACAGTTAAGAGTACTACTTCACTTTTGGAAACTAAGAAAGAATGTTATTATAAGAAAAGAGAAAGAAAAAGTGCTTACACTCCCCCCCCCAAAAAAAAAATTGAATAACATTTTTTTGGGGGAAGGGAGAAGTCCTTGTTACTAAACTGTAGACCCATATAGTTCTTGTAGAGATGGCCTAATAATGTAATTGTTTGAAACATTAGTGGGTGTTTCTGATACTACAGAAATTGTAGACCATTGGGAAATATCACCTATTTAAATATTTATTATTTTGTCTTCTGCTTTTACATAATGGATAGTGATTGAGGATAATATGGATAGAAAAGAGGTTCTTACATTCGAATTTATTTTGAGTGTGAATACCAAGCTAAGTGGATATAGATAATATTAATCTATGATCTGTAAAAACAAAAGAGGTTGTGAAAATTTTAATTCAAGCTATTAGAAATTTGCAAAATTTATTTTATTGTTATTTCACTTGCATTTTCTTAATACTTAGAAATGACTTGGTAATTTTTATATTTTTGCTCTTCCTTTATCCTCCTACTCCCTTCTTTGATATTCCAGTATCATAAAATTTGGGGTGGTTAGAGAAACATAGTTTTCTTATTTTATAGAGGAGAAAATTATTTCTATGTTCCCTCATGGAGCATTTCATATACCTACTCAGTGGCAGAGCTGAACACAAAAGCAGTTTACTTGATTCCAAATCTTGGATGCTTTCCACTCCATTTTACCCTATGCTATACTGATTGTCATTTTCACATTCTACAGTTACATCCTGATTGATTTTTTTTAACCTAGAATGTATATTTGTATGTTTCACTTTTTATTCCAAATGAAGTCTCTTCCTTAACTATTCCAGTAGACCTTCCTGACTGATTAAAATAATTTACAGTTGAGGTGTGAATATTTTTGGCCACTCAAGGCCACTTATCTTGAATTTGTGACACTGTTTAATTTTTTAGCATTATTAATGAAAATAAGTTTTTATTAGCAGAGTTTGCATTATATATGTGCTGGACCTGGAAATTTGCTTTCTATTATTGATCACTGTGGGGTATCACTCTTCCACTTCCTACACTTTTTAACACCTTTTGTTTTTTTCATGAACAAAAACCAAACAAAGCCATTAGCTCAAATCTTGATTAAAACATTTCAAAATGAGGACAACTTTAAGATGATTGTTCTGCAGAGACCAAGGAATTTAAAGATTTTATAAGGCAAAATAGAGTTGGTTTGTTAAGTTCACTGAAGTTCAGTTGATTACTATTCAAATTTCAGAAGATGGAAGGAGGCTTACCTTTTTTAGTCACAGATCAGGATATAGTGGCAGCAAAACTCAGTAGTAGTTTAGTGGACTTTGTCTGAATTATTGGAGTTCTGTAAGCCTCAATGGAAGGAAAGCTTTTCCTCAGATATGATAAAGATGCAAAACCCATTTTGCAAAATACCGAAGAGGAATCTCTGTGACTCATTTTCAGATTTATATGAAGTGGTTTCTCAAATAAAATCATTTAATAAATTGAAATATTTATCCTAATTGATAGTGACTCTGAAAACTGCCAAACATTATCAAAGAAAACACTTTAGCCTCAAGGTGAAGTATATGCTGCCAGAAGTAAATTGATGAGTAGAGGGAAGAAAAAAAATGGAAAGGGAAATAAGGGAGAAATAGACTTTTATATTCTGATATTCTGATGTATCTATATGTACAAATGTGAAAGTATACTAATCACCTACATTTAAGTTCCAAAACACTTAGGGTGAAATAATTGAATATAATAGAGCAATTTAGGTCAAAAGTGCAACATTTAGCAGATCTCCTCCTGCCTGTTTTTAAAACAGTTGTTTTGATGGAGAAAGTATCCTGCTTCTTTAAATTTAGCCTTTTAAAGTCCTGGATCAATGAGGAGATATTGCAATTAAGACATTTTAAAGTAAAAAACAATACTTAATATTTTGCCTCATAACCACTTATCTGAGACACCACTTCTATATTTTAAAATTTCAACCTAGACATTTTGATATTTCTCCCTATATATTTTGATTTCAGATATATCATCATGTAATTGTAAGAACCAGTTGTATTTTAAAGATCTTGCCTAATATCTAATTACTGCATTTTAATTTTATGCAGCATTCAGTGACAGTTGTGCTTGATGAGCTATTAGATGTGTATAAATCAAATAAGCTTATAACAAGAAGTACTAAAACAATGACAGGAAAAATGTCAACATTGCTAAATATGGCTCAAGGATTGAATAATGTTAGTATTAAAGTCAATCGGAATTTTCCCTTATAATGTCTTCCCAGTATTATTATGAATGTACAGGAATTTAAAAGACTACTTCCAAGAGCATGAGATTAGGTTGTATATATATGCCCTCTAAGAGACCCTTAGAGATGATTTTTAAGAATGACAGACTAACTTTGAAAAATGGTTAAGTTTTCATAGAGTTTTCCTTCTCAAAATTTGCATTCATGAAAAAATTATCTGAGGAATCTCTACCTTAATAAACTCAGATCCATCAACTACTTTCTACAATGTTATACTAATAAGTATGATGATTTTTTAATAAGTATCTGAAATTATTATTCTCACCCAATAGCTATGGGACTACAAACTAGGAGTTTTCTTCTTTTGTATTTGATCTACAATAAGGTATAGAGTTACCAAGTAGCAAGGGGTGTGCAATTCTTTTGCAACTCGCATAACCATGAATTAATTGAAATAGAAGTTATAGTGTTTGTCTTTAACACAATACATTAATGTATTAATTAATTTGCTATGGTTATCATAACAAAATATCACATACTGAGTGGCTTAAAGACAGAAATTTAATTTTTAACAGTTCTGGAGGCTAGAAGTGCAAAATCACTGTCTTCTGCTGTCCTGAAGGTGGCAGATGGCCACCTTCTTGCTATGGCTAAGAATGTTTGTTTGTTTGTTTGTTTGTTTCTTTGAGCATGTATCTCTGAAGTCTCTCTGTGTGTCCAAATTTTCTCTTACTGAAAGGACACTGGTCAGATTGACGACTTTGGGTCCACCCTAATGGACCATTTTAACTTACACCTCTTTAAAGGCCCTATTTCCATATATAATTACATTCTGAGGTACAGCAAGTTAGGACTTCAACATATGAATTTTAAGGGAAAACGATTCAGATACAACAATAAGTATCACTTTTTGAAAATGTATACCAACAGACCAGGTCAAATTCTTCTGTTATATGCTCTTAAGTAATCTGTAATTCTCTATACTATTTAGCACAATTGTGTTTAAACAATTGTACGCTTAGCTTTTTAATGCCCGTTAGACTTATGCAACCATAATTTCACTCTATCCCTAGCACATCACAAGTGCCTTGTTGTGCACAGTAAGAATTCAGTAAATATTAGTTGAATGAACAAACTATACTTATTATAATTAATGCAATTTTTATTTGTATTGTATTTTTACAATTCTTTCTTATTTTTCCTATTATTTGATCTTCAAAGAAGACTCTGGTTAGGGAATACTATTAGCCCCATTTTATATATAAAGAAAAATAATTATTCATTATCATATTCATTAACATAATTAAAGTAAATCAGTTAAGGGTATCTGTGAATTAGATACTTGAACCTGTCTCTGACCGCAAATATCACATTTTTTTCTAAAATAGGATTTAAACATTCTCAAATTGCACTAACTAGGGAGATGGAATAGCAAAGGAAATGTCAGTAACAAAGACAACAAAAATAGCATAAAACAAATTAACAACAAAAAAAAGCAGAAGGAGAAGGAGAAGAAATGCAAATAACATACCTAGTGAAGCAAGCTTAAGAAATACCTATAGAATAAAAAATAAAAATATTGGAGCAAGGGATTAAAGTTATAAAGTAATTAATGTGGATGTACACAACATGCTTAAATAATAGTGTATGCAAATGAGAAATACAATAGCACATATAACAATGTGGAGGACATATCCATTGTGGGAGAAGTTCACTTCAGTTGCATAAATGTTTCAGAATGATGACTTTTTTGGTATTGCTACTGTTTACAGCCTGTTAGGATTAGCTTCATAATCACTTGACCTTTGTAGGCATCCAAAAACAAAGCATAAGGTGTAACCTGAAGATTGTCACCCTTAATATGTAACAGGGGAGAAAAAAAAATCTAGAAGTTAGATCAGCTGGTTCTGGTGTGCTGGCCTGTCAGGACTCAGATACAATGCTTAGGTTTTTCTTAGACAGATTTAGACACAAATTGTTTCCCAAAATTTACCCGTGTAATGGCATGTATAAATAAAGTCCTAAGTTAAGTTCTGAAAACGCATAAAAATTATTTAGATCTGAATAGTGGACTCATTTTTTCATCACTACAACGTTTAGTGATTATTTAAATTCTCTTGGCTTCAGTTTCCTCACCTGGAAACAGTGATAACTACAGTGCCTACCTTGAATGGTCGTTACATTGGTTAAAATACTTAATGCATTTAAAATTCCTGTCTATCATCTAGCTAATTAATTATTGTTACTCCAAAGAGAAAAAGCACTAAGCATTTTCCTTCTGATATACTTACTACCTGTAGATGTATAAGGTTGTTCTTATTTTATGCTACAGTGTATCTCTAAGAAATGCTGTGTCATGCCAGTGATGTAAGAGAAGCTCCTGAGAAATGCACATAACACAATCTCATTCCAGTGTTGGAAATATTTCCTAATAAATCATTCTTGTCAGTCATTTATCTCATGGATAACGTCTGGTCTCGTAATGCATCTTGTTTTCAAAGTTTAACATATGTTCATAAGTTTATTGCACATTATTGCATACTAACCATATGGATGTAATTTTGTTATTTCTTTGTACAAGTAATTGATTTGTGCAATAATCTCTGAGCAAAAAAACTTTTATTTCTCTCTTTAATTCTTGAAATCCACTTCCCCAAGGTAATCATCATTAGTTTGGAGCATACCTTTCTTTTGCTTTAAATATTATATATAAATATTTAAAGCCTATATTTTAGCATATAGATTTTGTTGCTTTCTTTTACAACAGATACTATTCTGTTTTTGAATCAATTTCTTAAGCTATTATGCATTTTTAATAAATAGACTTTATTTGTTAGAATAGTTTTAGGCTCACATGGAAAGTGAGAAAATACATGGAATTTTTATATACCTCACCCCCCACACACAGGTATAGCCACCGCTACTATCAAAATCCCATGCCAAAGTGACACATTTGTTACAACTGAAGAACCTACATTGACACATCATTATCATCCAAAGCCTGTATTAGGATTCACTCTTGGTGGTGTACATTCTAGGGAATTTGACAAATAATGGCATGTATCTACCATCTTAGTATCATACAGAATAATTTTACTGTCCTAAAAATCTTCTGTGCTCTGTCTATTCATCTTTCTTTCTCTCCTAACCCCTGGCTAGCTGTGTGTGTGTGTGTGTGTGTGTGTGTGTGTGTGTGTGTGTGTGTGTGTGTGTTTTATGTTAAAATTTTTACTCTACCTGAGATATATAACAATCACTGTCATTGCCAGAGAATCCAAATATATTCTTTGAATAGTCCATTGAACCAATACCATTTATTATGTAATTAATCCTACATCCACTGCATTGAAATGCTATAATGTTCATACATTAAGTTCCCAATGTGCACTTGGATCTCGGCTTCCTATCTCCATCTCTTTCCTACCTCTATTTTTAAATTTTTTCTAAGAATGCCATACAGTTTTGGTTATAATAGCTTTCCAGAAGTTATCAAATCAAGTACAGGAAATGCCTCCATACCATTTCCCTCTGGGAAAATAGCTTGACACTTCTTCTCATTTTTATTACCAAATGAACTTTATCTAATTCCATTACAAACACAAACACACAAAAATCATTGATATTTTGTTTGAAATGTAGTTAAAATTAATGTCACTTTTGTAGTAGTGGCATTTTAGGAGATTAAATCTTCCTGCTGATATTTTGGTTATTGTCATCAACATGAATAAGATTTAATTCTGATTTTAATTTTTAATTCATATATGTAATAAAAACATATCCTATATATAGATTTATACATACATATATACTATATTCATACAAATGTCATGTTTTAATTTTATATGTATATATGTTTGTTTTGGATGAGTCATTTGAATGTTAGAGGTATATATTGTGTCATCTGAAAAGTAAAAAGCATTTTTTATGCTTATATAGCTTATTTTCTTCAGGTGTTGGATTTCATAAAATTTCTAAGTATTAAACAGTCATCAAGATTTTTAGCATTCCTATCTTAGTCATGATTTTTTTGGCAATGATTTTAGCATTTTGGAATTTAACATGAGTTTTGTATAGATTTTAGAAAATCGTATATAAAATTTTTATTAGATGTTTTCTAATCTATTTTACTTAGAATTTATTAATTAAAATTAAGATAGCTGCTGAATTTTATCTAAATTCAAAATATATACAATTAGACATTTATATCTTTTAACTTATTGCTATAAAATATATTCAGGAAATTTTTAATATTTTACTACTTTTGCATTTGTGGCTTAAATCTATTTGTCCATATTGCATTATTCTAATGGACTGCTGGAATTAATTTGTAGTATTTTATCTAGGATTTTTTAACTATATTTATATGTGACATTAGCTATATATGTATATATATCTTTTTCATTTTATTAGATGTTATTAGGGCTTCGCTAGCTTTGTACAATATTTTAGGAAAATTAATTTAGGAAATAAATTTAGGAAAAATAATGTATACATATGTATTCTGAAAAACATTGACAGATATGGGCTCATCTGTTATAAAAGTAGGACTCTGCTATGAAAACAGAATGATTTTGACTTTATGCCATTGATTTTGATAGATTTTCTCTTTTTGTTCACTTTTCTATCATTTATAATTTCCATTTTGTTTTACTACTTGATATGTTGGTTGTTTAGAGGCATAATTATTAATTTTCAAGAGGGTTTTAAATTGATTTTTATTTTACTGTATGACCGAAGAGTATAACTGAAAAGAAGTAATAGGGGGTATTATGCAATTGTTTTCCTAAATGTTTGGTAGTCATAAAATCTGTAAGATTCTATGAGTCAATATTCTGAAAATAGCAATTGAAAGAGATCAATTATCATTACAACTATATAATTTTGCTTTTTATAAAAAGGTGAAATAATTTTTTTAGGCAATGATTGTGACTATCACAATTTCTTATATCTCCTATACTGAGTATTTTTGTCTTACATGTTTCATTATTATATTTAATACATAATAATAATGCCCTATTTTATTTTATTTTAGAATTATATCTTAGAATTATACCTTTTATGATAGTAAGCTGCATATTATTTTACCTTTTTTTTTTTTTTAAACTCTGGGCTTATATACCAATTTACTTGACATTAATATCACCATTTCTACATTTCTGCTCTTTTACACTTTGTTTTAAACATCAGCCTGATATCATTGTCATTTTTTTTTATTTCCATTCTATCATTTTGCATTTTTAGATGTGATTTTTTAAATAGCAAATGGTTAATTTCAACTTTGAAATGGATTTGAATATTTTTAATGGAGTTACTTAAAACATTTATATTTATTGAAAAACAGTGTTTGCTGTTATTCTTTTCATTATACTTTATTAAAAGTATTTACCTTTTTCCTTTACTTTTATTGTTAATGAAGCTTATTTTTATTTACTCACATTCTAACAGTTATATTTAAATGTAGATTTCTGTACTTAAATATCAAAATGAAAAATTCTCTGCCCATTGCCAAGATGTTTGAAATGCTCATTTCCCTCATCAAGTCTTTCTTCCCCTTCTTCTGAATCCTGTTAAATAGCTTTAAAGTACAGCTTCAAACTATTATTAAGTCTTTCTAGAAACTTTAAAGTATGTTTACTATGTTTTGTGAATTCTTAATATTTATGTTATGGATCTCAGTTACATTCTCTTCAATTTATATTTAAGTAGAGATTATATAAAACTTATTATTGTTCACTGTTCTTGTATTCATCTTTTTAAAATTAAATTTATTGGGGTAACATTGGTTAATAACATTATATAAATTTCAGGTGTGCAACTTTATAATGCAACATCTGTATACTCCATTGTGTGCTCATCACTCAAAGTCTAGCCTCCTTTCGTCACCATATATTTGATTCACTTTACCCTCTTCGTCCTCCCCTGATATTCTTCCTCTTTGGTAACCACCATTCTGTTGTCTGTATCTATGAGTTTGTTTTTTTTTTTTTTTCGTTTTATTTGCTGATTTGTTGCCTTTAATATCCCACATACGAGTGAAACCATAAGGTTCTTGTCCTTTTCTGTCTGCTTATTTCACTTAGCATGAAACTCTCAAAATCTATCCATATTGTCACAGTGGCAATATTTTATCTTGTTTATAGTTGAATAGTATTTCATATCATATATGTAAATTTCATCATATATATATATATGATATATATATATATTATATATATATATATATATATATAATATATATATATATCACATCTTCTTTATCCAATCGTACATCAAAGGGCACTTAAGATGTTTTCACATCTTGGCTATTGTAAATAATGCTGTAGTGAACATAGGGGTACATATATCTTTACAATATGTATTTTCAATATTTTTTGTTAGATACTCAGAAGGACTGCTGGGTCATATGGTAGCTCTATTCTTAATTTTTTGAGGAATCTCCATACTATTTTCCATAGTGACTGCACCAATTTACATTCCTACCAGCATTGTGAGAGAATTCCCTTTTCTCCACATCTTCTCTAACACTTATTGTTTCTTGACTTATTGGTAATAGCCATTCTAACAGGTGTGAGTTGGTATATCATTGAGGTTTCAATTTGCATTTCCCTTATAACTAGTGATAGTGATCTTCTTTTCATATATCTGTATGTCTTCCTTGGAAAAGTATCTATTCAAGTCCTTTGCCCATTTTTTAATTGGATTGTTTTTTTGTTGAATTGTATGAGTTCTTTATAGATTTTGAATACTAGCCCCTTATCGGAGGTATCGCTTGCAAATATCTTCCATTCTGTTGGTTGCCTTTTCGATCTGTTGATGGTTTCATTATCTGTGCAGAAGCTGTTTAGTTTGATGTAGTCCCACTCATTTATTTTTGCTTTTGTTTCTCTTGGCCTCAGGGCCAAGTTGAAAAAACTCTCTGAGACCAAGGTCCATAATTTTGCTTTCTGTGTTTTCTTCTATGTATGTTATTGTTTCAGGTCTTATATTCAAGTCTGTAATTCATTTTGAGTTATTTTTATGTATGATGCTACATAGTAGTTCCATTATTTTGCACATATCTTGTCCAGTTTTCCCAATATCATTTATTAAGAGGCTTTCTTTTTCCATTGCAGGTTTTTGGCTCCTTTGTTAAAAATAAGTTGCTCATATATATGCAAATTTATTTCTGGGTTTTCAATTCTGTTCCATTGGTCTGTGTGTCTGTTTTTCTACCAATACCATACCATTTTGATTAGTATAGCTTTGTGTCTAGTTTGAATCAGGCAGTATGTTCATCATCTTTCTTTATCTTAATCTAATTTTGAGGTGGTGGAAGTTGTCATGGATTAATTATCTTAAAAAGAAGGATTAAGATGGTATATTTTATGTATTTATTACATGTAAAAAAAAGTCTATCTTTTACCCTTTATGAAGTGGTATCTTTGATAGTGTGCTGAATAAGTTTCATTTTCATTCATGGAAGCTACTTACAACTTTTTCTTGTTCTGTGCTCTGGGAAGCTGAAGTATATGGACTCAATGGATAGGATTTTGCCTCTTGGCTTCCTGAAATATTTTTATAAGGAAGGAACACTATATAAGGATATTTCTTCTCTGAGCTTTGTCTCTGTGAGGTCACTGTGGTCTGGTCGTCATTTGACTGAAAATTATAATATCTATAATAAGGCCTTTCTGGATTCTGGCTACCACTCTCTCTCATCAGTCTTTCAGACATAGGAAGTAACCATGCCCTGGGATTACTGAAATATGCTTTGTGGTTTTTGCTATATTCTGTCTGCACTTTTTAAACTAGTCCCATAAAGCCTGTACCAATTGAGTGTACCATTAGATTCTTGTTTGAGCCTTAACTGATATGGATGTGTATAGAATTCTTCTTATAGATGTGGCTATTGGAGTCATTGGTGGATTATCAGGCAAGAGAAAATAGAGTTGGAATGAGGATAGTGAATAGACTCCCAGGCTGTCAGGAACCTCTGTGTTGAACTATGATGAAAGACAAGTAGTGTTCTGGTTTCTCTAGGTAAACATATGGACGGTCAGTGTCAGCATGGCACCTTAATTACTTTTTGGTGCTACGAAAGCAGGGGAACAATCACACATTTGCTGAGGACATTCATCCAAGTTGTTTATCTAGTTGTTGGCCCCTACCCTATAGCAACTATGGGATTGAAAGTCTTCATCTTGGGCTCTGCTGAAGATACAACCCTCTGGTAGTGTTCCCATAGTGCCTATTCCTACACTCATTTTTTAGTCTCAGTTATACCCAGCATCATCTCAGGCCACAATAGCATTCTATCATTGGCAGAGACACAGGGTCAGAATACAGTTGTGTAACCCCATTGTGAGCAATCCCCAAACACATATTTGATGACAGAAAAAAATGATAATGCTTTTATTACCAACAGGTCAAGTAAAGATCACAAGATGTGATGTGTATGGGCAAATAAAGAGAACAGATGTTTTCTTGAGCTCATTATCTGCTTGAGTGTGCATTGCCCTGGTAACTCTCTCATTACCATGCTCCTTCATTCTAGTGGGAGCATGTTAGGAATAGAGCCTCAGAGGAGGTTTGAATCAATATGAATTGCATCATTGCTACACATTTCTATCCTGTTAATATGCAAAAGCTTTTGTGAATCCAAGTAAGACCTTACAAAGAATAACTCAAGTAATAAAACACAAGACTGCTCTCATAGATGAAAGAGATAGGATAAAACTATTGTTGGTTACCTGTTTTGAAGATAATATTTGTTGACAAAGTAATATCAGGTCTTTATATTTGATTTTCTGCCATGAGGGATGCTCTGAATCATTGTTGTTGACTTCTTCTTAATATAACGATGTTTTCCCCTACAAAACTTAAGGAGGAATAAAATAAATCAAAGAATTGGTAGTTGTTAACTAAAGCTAGCCTTTTACTTTGTTTTCGTAGTGAGAATTATAGTTTTGTGCAACTCAATATCACTTTGTGACCACAATAAATGTGTTCTTAAAGTCCCTGTCAGATAACCATGCATAGTTTGTAATATCATGGAGTTTTAAGACATATATAAATAAAGGCCTAATAATAAATATGGATATAATGGTAACAATAGCAAAGGGGGGAAGAAAATACATTATTCTGATGTCCTTTTTGCTTTATCTTTCTGTTAACAGTGGATACTCTTCCTATTAATAGATAACCCATATGTTATGAGAAAAATTTGTGTCTCCAGTATTTCCAATACTTCTCCCACCAGTCCCTGCCCTTCTTTTCATAATGACCTTCCTCTGTGTTTATGCCATGGTAAATTTAGTGAAAGTATTCTCAGAGCATTTTTTTTTTTTTTTACCTCCATCTGGAACCCATTCACATATGTTTGTCTTGTTTTTAAGGGAATCCCAAAATAATTATTTTCATTCCATCTAACATTAACAAATGTACAACAACAATCTTGGTGTATTAGTGTTTTGGGCTGCTGTAACAAAGTACCAAAAACATGTGGCTTAAAACAACAAAAATTTATTCTTCCACAGTTCTAGAGGCAAGAAGTTTGACATAAGGTGTCTGCAGGGCCGCACTGCTTTGAAAGTCTCTAAGTATGGATTCTTGTTTGCCTCTTTCAGCTTCTCATGGCCCCAAGCATTGTCTGGTTTGTGGCACCATCACCCTAATGTCACTCTAACCTCTGCCTCTGTCTTCACATGGCTGATCTCCTTCAGTGTCCGTGTCTTCACATAGTTGTTCTCTCTGTATATGTTTATGTCCAGACTTCCCTCTTTGTATGAGGACACCAATCTTATTTGATTAGGGCCCTCTCAGGTGACCTCACCTTAACTTGATAACATCAGCAAAGATCTCATTTCCAAATAAGATCATTTCATAGGCATGAGAGGGCAGGTCATCAACATATCTTTTTGCAGATGCAGTTCAAGTCATAATATTTGACTTATTTAGTTTGTTTGTAGACAAAATATTCTGTTTACTCAATCATTTTATTTTAAATAACATATTTTCCAGAATGGCTTTGGTTTGGTGATAAACATTAATAATTTTTGCATAAGCACAAAAATAATGGTTTTAAAGATCAAAAATTAAAACAGACGCTAATACTAGCAATTTATGAGCCGAATGCCACATTATTTATATCATATTTTAGAAGGAAAAAAGCTGCAGAGGATACTGTGGTATACTTTGATTATAAAATAAAAAATAAAAGGTTAAATTATTAGATGATTTTGTATATGGGTACCCAGTCTATGAATAATAGCAAAGTTTAAGATATGAATTTTAATAAAGTATTTTTCTTTCGTGTAAGAATTTTTTTCCATGATCAGTATTCTCCTATAAGACTTTAATCCGTATTGTCTAATCATAATAACTAAAATGCAAACTGGGAAACTGAGAACTCACAAGTTCCAAGTATCATGTAACTTGACTAATACATCAGGATTCCTTTGTGAGTTTGCAAGTGCAACTGCAATTGGGAAAGTAAAGTACTTAGAGTTTATTCATAAGTATTCTAGTTGAAGTCAGCTTTGTAAATAGGCTAGAGCCTAAATTTAATAACTTAATTTAATAACAATTAGCATTATTGTTACTAAGGCAGCAGTTAGCATTTAAGATGAAAAACTGATGGAAATAATGGTTTACATTATTCAACTTTATTTGGTTATTTGTTATTGCCCAAACTGTATTACTAATACTAATAACAACTGTTTCTTATGATTATATTATTAGCCAAAGCTTTTCTAAGCTTTGCTTAACTCATTTACTCTCAAAAGAAGTCTAGGAGTTATGTACTTTTATTATCTTCATATTCTCCATTTTAAAAATCTACACATGACGAAACTGAGAAACGGCAACGTTAAGAAATATCTTTATCTTTACACAGCTAATAAGTACTGGAGTACAGTCTTTATAAACCATGTCATCATACTTCTTTTACCAGATTACTGCATGACTTTTGACAAGTGTTTTTATCTCTTTGGCCTTAAGTAATTAATGTATACAAAAATAAATTAAATTAAGTAAAAAGAATAAAGTAAATTGCATTTCGCATTTTTCCTGAGACCAAATCTTCTCTTTTAGATGTTAATCAGAATTCCAGAAAAAATGAACTGTGGTCAAATACATTTGGAAAATACAGACATCCTGTCCTTAGAAATTCTCAGTGCATATTAGTATTGGATCTGATAGTTTCTGTAGCAAAATTATTTCTTCCATTTAAAGTAGTTTTCACAACTTTATTTAACCAATAGTCTTTTCAAAAAGGAATGCTATTCTACTATACATCTATTAGAATTGCCAAAATCCAAAACACTGATGACACCAAATGCTGGTGAGGGTATAAAACAATGGGAACTATCATTCATTGCTGATATGCATGCAAAATGATACAGCCACTTTGGAAGACAGTTCGGCGTTTTTTTAATAAAACTAAACACATCTTGCCATACAATTTACTAATTGGACTTCTCAGTACCCACCCAAAGGAATTAAAAACACCTGCACACAGATGCTTAGAGAGGGTGTATGAGAAGGAGCAGGAAAAGGCAAAGCTATAGTTTAGGCTGTGAAACAGTCATAAAGCCTGGGCCAACCTGGAGCGAGATCTGGACTGAGATGGCCCTGAACAGTTGTCCTGGGAGAGTCTTTATACTTCCATGTTGACCAGTCACTGGATGTGGGCTGCCCAGTGAACAGTAAATAACTTTGGATGAGGACTGTTTTAGTAAAATCATTTTCCACAAAGGGCTGAGAGCTTTTAACTGGACAATCTGTCCAGCAGCTAGAGGAATAAATCATTCAGTCATGAAGAGAGATCTGGGTGGTTCAGCACAACATCCATGACACTGGCTTCTTCGAATTGCCAAAACTTGGAAGCAATCAAGATGTCTTTTAGTAGGCGAATGGACAAATAAACTGAGGTACATCAAGACAATGAAATATTTTTCATCACTAAAAAGAGTTATCAAGTCATGAAAAGACATGAAGGAAACTTAAATGTATATTAGCGAAAGAAGCCAATCTAAAAAGGCCACATAATATATGATTCCAACTATATGGCGTTCTGAAAAAGGCAAAACTATGGAGACAGTAAAAAGATCAGTGGTTGCCATAAGTTGGCAAGGGGCACAGATGAATAGGTGGAGTGCAGAGGATTTTTAGGGCAGAGAAAGTACTCTGTATGATATTATCAGTGGTGGATACATGCCGTCATACATTTTTCCAAACCCACTGAATGTACAATATCAAAAGGAACAGTACTATAAACTGTGAACTTCGGTGATTATGATGTGTCAATATAGATTAGTCAGTTGTAAAAAATGTTCCACTGTGTTTCGGAGTATTGATTATGGGGGAGGCTACACATGTGTGTGGGGAGGACATATATGGGAAATCTCTGTACCATCTGCTCAATTTTGCTGTTAACCTAAAACTACTCTAAAAATAGTCTATTTAAAAAATCATATAAACCTTAGGATGGTGGGCAATATCTACTGATTAAATATATTTTGATGACACAGTTTGGGAAATTTTGAACTTAGATCCTCTAAAGTTTTATTACTCTTTAAAATTATAATTATCTTGTATTTTAAAGAAAGTAATTTCCTTATGATTTTTTTCATATTTTATCTTAAATTTATTGGTATAACATTGGTTAATAAAATTATATAGGTTTCAAATGTACAATTCAGTAGTACATCAAATGTATATTGCATTGTGTGTTCACCACCTAAAGTAGGATAAAGGGTGTTAAATATATGGTGACAAAAGTTTAGTTCTTCTAATTGACAACATCTAGAATTTACCCATGTGTAATATTTTTTGGTGCTCTTTTCCAAGTTTTCAAATTCTCTTTTGTCTTCATTTCAATTCTGCAAAACATATCTGGGATGCTTTTTTTTCCTCTCTACCTTCTTATACACACACATGCACACATTTACAGACATCAAAACAAAGTATATTTTCATCTTAAGAGATTCCTTTCACTCTGTGTAACACTGAAGAATGATTTAATATTCAGCTTTATAGAAAATCTTTTTTAAAAGAACTAGAAAATTTCCTCCTACACAAAGAATTTGCTCCAATATGTGAACATTTTAGAGTTGCTCATTATATTGCTATTATCTCTATAAAGGGATTATATTAAGTAAGCAATGCAATAATAAAATTATTTTCACCTGTTGTGCTAAACCTGACTTAGGCGTTCTCACTCCAAGCTCCAGAATACCTTCTGCTGACTCCTTCTGTAGTACGTATTTTGTTTAATAGTTGCTATTTATTTGTCTGTCTTCCCTGTTAGGCTATATATTTTCTTGTACACCTAGTAATGTATCCTATTTTTAATTTATACTAAGAACTCAGCATAATGACTAAGACCTAAGATATGTGAGCCTCTTATATATACCCAAGTGTAGTCTAAGATAGTAATAATGATTATTATCTGGACAGCATTTCATAATTTACAAAATAATTTTAGTTGACATTTTTTTGACCTTTCAGAAATTCTGCATTTTGCAGATAAGAATACAGAGACTTAAGGGACGTTAAATGACTAACTCCAAATGGAGGAAGTCACTATTGTAATCAAAATTGACTAATGTAGAATATTTAAATGGGCAAAGAGCAAAGGTAAAGTCGTTTTAGGAAAGACAATAAGCAAGACTAAATGTCCAGAGGTAAAAATAACTATGTTACATGTGAGACATTCAGACATGATAGATTACGGAATTTGAAAGCAATATGTCAATTATTTATTTATTATCTATAGGACCAATTATCTTTTTTTCTCTTTCAGTTAGCTCATTTTTCTGCATATGCACCCAATATGGTTTTAAATTTCAGGTTATATGATTATGTTACAATATATGTGATTGCCAGAAACATATTAGATCAGATTTACTTTCATTTCATTTGATCCTGAGAAAGCCAACTTCATTATTATCATTTTGGCCTTCAATGGGTGTTTATTTTTTTCTGGATTATCTGTATATTGTACATACAGATTAAATGTACTTTTGCTTATTTTCTGAGCACTCATAAGGGAAAGACTGTTTAGGGAACATATATGTTGAGTAGAGTTTCTACCTATTTTATACTCAGTATATTTTCTTTCAATGACGAATATTTTAAATGTGATATGCAAAAATTTCACAAACACTGTAAAAATATAAAATATTCAAGTAATAATTATAATATTATAAAGAAAAAAAGCACTAGTAAAAGACATGGTCATGAGATATGTGGCAATTAATTCCTACATATATTAAAAAAATCCTAAAATTATAAATGAAAGGAGACATTGTTAAGATATATTGTAAATGAATGTATAGACAGAAGTTATAAGGTAGTAAAAAGAATCTGCATGGTGACTATATCATTTCAACTTCAAGTTCTCTTTTAAAGAAAAATTTTCTGCCTTGTACTTTTATCTAAATGATCATGAATTGTGTTTGTGTGTGTGTGTGTGTTTATTGTTATGTGGACGGCAGCTTAAAATTAACTATGTTAAATATCATGATAGGCAGAATAATGGCTCCCCAAATGTCCATATTTTAATCTTTAAAACTTGCTAACATATCTCATGTCTAAATTACACACACTATTCGAGGTTACAGAACATGAACTCTGTAACTACTCTAACCCGTCAAAAGGCACACCGCATACTAATAGAGGTAAAATTTTGCACGTGATTGACAAATTGTTTTCACTGTTTCACTGCCACATTGACCAACACACAGAAACTAATATTATCTGTTGTGTAGATTAAATATTTAGAGACAGTATTTTATTTTAGAATAGATGACAGAAAAAAAGTGAGCTATTTAAAGTTTCTTTTAGTTGAGAGCATTTGGTCAAATGTACAAATTAAATAAAATGCCAAAGTGAATGTTCTTAATTTAAGCAATATTTTGCAAATGTGTCCCATGTATTATTGTGGAAGAAATGACTGAAACATTTCAGCAAGAAAACACCCTCTACTAAAATATTAATATAGTATTTTGTTCAATTGTTCCCTAATAAAACCTGACTTTGTATTAATATTTTCTCATTCATACCCTGTACAGTGGTATTTTGAGAGAAGTATTCATTAGGACTTAGAAGTAGGAAGTCTTAGTTTCCTTGGCTAAGACTTTGAGTCAATATGCAAATAAAAATATTAATTAATTACACTAGGAAGTGTAAAAATAATCAGCATTAAGTTAGTGCTGCATAAATAATTCTGAGGAGAACTTGGAGCTGACTTAATAGCATGTAATACACACACACAACCTATTCCTAACAATACTGCAAATTTACTATAGAGGAATCTGGAATAAAATTTGTTAAAATCCTCTCTAATTCAAATATCAGTTTAATGCATACATGTATAATGCATTGGTGATAATTTGCGAAATATAATATTGAATATGCATTGAACATTTTTGGTATACTTTTGAAAAGAACTTGATTAGCTCTCCTAACTATATCAGGAAAGCCCAGATTCGTAGATTTGAGATCTCCAAAATGCTCAAAAATGGTCTTACAGTCTAAATTGCAGCATTCCCTTTGGCAGTGTTCCTGATAAATGTTCATGCGGCCTCAGTTTGCACAGACTTTCTAGTAATTAAAAATTAGAAAAATGTAAATATTCAAAAATAGGGAATGATAAATATAGTAAGAATTATCTATGCATGAGAATGCTATGTTTACATATTTAATTTTTCAGAGAATATGTAATGTTAGCAAGTTTATGATAAAATAGATTTAAAATGCTAAATGCTTCATGGCGATAACATTAAAATGAATGTATAGTCAAAATAACATATATCATTGTACATTTACGTGTGCACAGGACTTTTTTACAGTCATAGATATAATAAAAGTATCATGAAGGATATTAAGCTAGTAACAACCGAAATAACAGTGGTTATTTAAATGATAGAATTATGGGTAATTTTTAAATTTTCTTATTCACTTTTTACTATTTTTTTTGATTGTCTACATTAAGTATGTTTCAATTTTTAGTTTTGCTCAGGAGGATATTAATTAAAAAGAAGCAAATCTGTTTTTCTAATAATGTGATTAAGCAACACTGATGGCTCTTCTGCAGAAAACAGTTTTGTTATTATTGAAGGACTAATGGAGCAATTCCATTCCAAAAAATAAACGAAACCCAAGTAAAACCAAGTACATAATAGCAAAGTATGTGTGTGTGTTGCTTCATGTTACTACATTGCCTTTTTAATTTACACTTGAAAATCAAATATGAGAAGAAACATTTATATATTTATATTTTTGTACTCTGTCTTCTTTTACTTCATTCCCTGCTCTTTGTTTTGTTCACTGTATGATTATAGTCACATCAGCCTGCAGTTTTAGTTTATTTTCTATTTAATCTTATTTTATTCTACATTTTATTCTTTCTCACATCTACTGTTACATAGTTTATATTATAAAAGCAAACTAACATAGCACAAGATATGCTAAAGATAAATGATAATATTTATAAATTTCCCTACATGATACATAGTCGGTATTCAAGACATGGTGAATCTGTTCTCTTTTCCTTTCAAATATACACACACAATATTTCATCTGATACAAACTGAGAATTATATAATAATTTCTCAACATTAAACATAATTTTAATCAGTTTTAATGATGTTTCCTATAAATTTGAAAGACTAGTTAAAATACTTCAAGTTTAATATTCACTTTAACGATAAAAATTCTAATGCCATGCATTCTTCTAAAAAAAGTTTGAATTTTTTGAAAATGTGTTATTCATGCTTTGGTCTTTTAATTTGATGGAATTGAAGCTTTGAAGTATTTTCCAAATTTATTGGAAGCTATCTTTTAGATTTTTAAATTCTATTCTTTAAATAAAGTTAGATGTTTTTATTTCCATAAGCAACAGAACACTTTAAAAATTAAATTGTCAATCTACAAGGGAATTTTTCTCATTTTTCACATTGGCAGTATTATTCATGCCCCATAGATTAGAAAAGTCATGAGACGATTGTAGAAACACAAGGCTAACTATAAATCTGATTCATAGTGTTATGAATTCTTACCATAGTAAGAAAAATCGATAATTGAAAATGCATAGTAATAGTTTGTATTACTGAATGAAAGCTTATATTTAAATAGTTTTATGCTATAAATCTCTAGAACAGGAATCAAGTCTTTTTATTTTACTTCATGCAATATCAAGAATATATTATGGTATGCTTAGCTATTTAATCAAAAGTATATTTTTACAGTATTCAACTGCCCCTGAAACCTTGATACAACTTCTAAAAGTATCTTTTTTGAACTGGAAATGTAAGTTTCTTTTATATGTCTTTAAATAATAAAGAAAGCAAATATTTTTTTCTTTTCCTCCTATTTCTTTCTTCTGATTCTAGTCTACTTTTATTGGAAAATGATTACTCTGTGGTTTGGTACATTTCGTACCCAAATTTTCATTTAAAAATTTTATTAATAAAATAATTGCTTTCACTATTATTGGTTTTTGTATTTTTATGTTTTGCATGTATTCAAGCATCATGTAACAGAAGAAAAATTATCAGACTGTTCACTTAATACTAAAAAATGAGATAGGCTGAAATTTATATGGAATTATTAACCTCCAGATTAACTTATGTGATGTCAAATAGCCAGATATTTGTAAAAAGTAAATTGAGTTAGTTTTCTATTTTTTTCTAGAGGTTCAGAATTATATTGACATAGATGAAGAATGACATAGGAGGTTGGAGATATATGATTTTTCTATGAACTTATACCAATTAAAGTCATTACATTTCAGAATATCATTGTATTTTGAGTAAGACATATTGTTGACAATAAAAAACAATCACATTAAAGTAGAAGAGATGTCTAAAAATGCTAATATTGTTGAACAAATGTTCAATGAACTTTTACAAGCTATGAATAACTAAACAAATGATTTAAAATATTGAAGTACTTCTTTATGGGTAAGCACATTTTTAAAATACGTCTTTATCTGTCAGATGCAATCATTTTAAAGGAGTGCTCATTTGCCAAATTGAAAATAGGTATCCCAAATAAGTAAACTCCAATTGTTTGCTGCCTAGGCTATTCTATATATCAAAAATGATATATCTCAGCAAGTCTCCACCTTGGAACACCTGTACAATCTCCATGTGAACTCTAATAAAAATTATTTTAACAATAGCTTATTATGCAGGCAGGTTTTCAAATGGATGTATCTTTATCATATGACTATCAGCATTTTCCCCAAAAAAAGAAGTAGTTATTCATTATCAATGAGTGAAATACATGTTAGTTTAGACATTTAAAAATAAGTCAGTTTGACTTACCATTGTAATATAGATTTCAAAAACATTCTCACACAGTGAAAATGATCTGCTAAATCAGATAAATCAAAAACAGTGTGACAGATTTAATAATAAAAAAAAAATACCATGGGAGAACTGTGGTTTTGGTGATAGAAGCTCTTTTTCCTGAGAAAATGGAAAGGTATTAGATTAAAAAATTAAATGAAAGGATATAAACATAAATATAGAAATATAAATTCAAGTTTATTTTAATTATAGTATTGTGATTTTATATGAAATATTTCAATAGAAATCATCCATTTGGCATAACCCCTCTATTTTATTGAGACAACTTCATGTGGTGATTTTTGTTTTCTTATCCAGGTGGAATTATATATAGTGATGACAAGATCACTAGCATCAGATGAATGAAAACTTGGTTTATGTTGTGCAGGTATACAAGTCTTTATAAGTAATCTTGCAACCTGATACAGAAAGTGTCTATAATTCTGGTATGTTTGACATTCCCATTCAGTACAACAACTCGTTGACATATACCTAATTTGCTGCTTCTCAAAGGTGTTACTTCAGGTTTCCTTCTACTTGACAGGTGACTGACAGTTCAGCCTCACTCAGAGCTTAACAAAATGGGAAAAGAATGCATTATTTAAACCTGGTAGAATATCCATTTTATGTCATTTTATGACTTTAATAATGTCCAGGATTAAAGTCAGTTTCTTTAAGCATTGACTAAGGTGCACTTTTTTTTTTTTTCTTCAGATATGTGTATATACCTTTCACTTTACATTAGGTTCATTTTGAAAAGATAAACCTTGTGCCCTCAAGCTCTCAAACTATAACTGATGATTAAAATATGGACATGTGAAGGAAATTAAATAAAAGTACATCTCCTAGTTCCCCACCATTTTTATATTTTAGAAAGATGCAAAAATTGTATTATTCACAATATGAATAGTGCTCTTAGTGTCTGGCATTTGACAAATGCTTTTAGATGTTCTTGTTTTGAATACATATTTATATCCATGCAGGCTTCTTAGACTTCTCCTCATAGTTATTCATTATGATGGATATATATACACACTTTTAAAGATGGGCGCATATGATTTTGTTTAAGGAGCAGGCAAGAAAGCATATCGTATTTCAGAGCTTCTGAGATAAAGTTACTTCTATCAAACTGAGTTTCTAAAGGAAACAGACATTCTTTGGTGAAAATCTGTTTAGCTCACCAGTATCTATGTGATATGTGCAAAATCCTTGGCATCACATTGACAGATTCTTTGTAACTGATCCCACCATATATCCCTAGCCTAATTAATCTCCTACATTTGCTCTGCCAATCCTCTGTTCCTTCTCCTGATTTTCTAACATTATAAGGACAGTTTCTTTGATAAAGCCATTCCCAGAAATTTATCCCTGTTATCTATCTGAAAAAAAACAATTCCCTCTCTCATTAGAGATCTAACCCAAAGTTCCATGAAACATTTTATTTATACTTTCAGTGTTTGGTGTAGCACTATTAATCCTCCTATACCTTGGGGAATACTTTGTATTATCATCTTGTATTACTGTACTTGACCTTTAAATTAAGTCTTATGTTACTTTTGGTGTGTTTGATAGTCAAAGGCCCATCAGGAGGCAGAAAGCACACAGTAATTTGAACAGGGAAGTTTAATAAACAGAAAAGGATAGATTTAACTGAGTATTGAAATAATGAAGGATTAACTATAATGATACTTTAAAAGGACTCTATAGAAATAGTAGATATAAAGAGCAGCCATTGCTTCTAGAGCTGAAATGTTGCACCCCAGGAAGAACTCCACCCCCACCCCTGCCAAGGTTAACATCTAGACTTTGTTTGGAATGATACAGCTGTGGCTCACTGAGTGGTGGACAAGTCACTAAAGTGTGGCACCAGCAGAATTAACTGAAAATCCTCTTTCTGTGGTACTAAAGAAGCCACCATTGGGAGGATGCTACTAGCACCACTCCTCTGCAAAACCATCCTTGTAGGTGCTGTCATTCTGCTACTCTGTCATTTGAGGGGAAGAAAGAAAAAGTCATCACAAAATGTTGCACATTAATAGTCATGGCAAAAGGACCTAAGAGAATGCTGGAGTCAGCTGTTTACAGGAAGATAGCTCACTGGCAGCACTAGATTACAGAGTCACCCTAAAAGGTTTTGGAAGAAGCTATCTACAAGGAAGTGCCAGGCCTGGAACTCCTTTTAAAGCCTCCAGAAAGTGAATCAGAGGAAGTTACTGGTTGCAAGGGGGCTACTGGCCCACCACAGGCATTGGAGAAACTGTACTGCAGAAGCCTGGAAAGCAGAGACCACTAGGACCAAAAAGAGAAACCATACTTCCTTCATTGTCCTTCTAGTGGCATCTACTCACGAAGCAAAAAAAAAAGAAGAGCAAACTGTCGAAGGTGGAATATTTTTAGAGTCTATCTATATTATTACAGAGTAGGCAGTGTAGCAGTGTAGGGTAAATTTGGATATGAGAATTAGTGTATTTGAAACTGGCATAATATACTTATTTACTGACTCTTTGAACAAGTCAGAATTTCCTTGAGACAGAAATTGTCTATAATCATTACTTTTATGCCCAGGATATAGTGTTTTGTATATAAATGGTGATCAAAAATTTCTTAACTAAATGTAGCCACTGTTAACCATCATATTCTTATAAATGTGATACAAGTTCTCTCTCCGACATTTACTTACGCAAATATATGTCAACATCATCAAATATAACTATATTTACATCAGTGTACATTCATTTTGCTTAGTATGTATATAAGCATGTGTGTACATGTATGAGTGTATGTAAAGTTGATATCCGAACAGATTGTCTGATCTCCACATTAATCAAATGAGCTTGCTGAAAGTTAGAAAAAAAACCTATTTTAAACCTCAGAAAGATAAAAGGCAAGTTTTGATATCAGCTAGTTAAAATATAAATTTCCACCCTTCAGAGAAAAATGCTACACATTGATTTTCTATTAAATTAGATAAAGGTAGGTAGGATATATTTTTTAAATTGAACACTAGAAAGTATTTTACTAATAGTATTTTACCAATATATTGATGCCTAAAATGTCTCAATCTTATTATACATAAATAGTAGTTTAATAAAAAAGAAGCAAGTTCATTTTATTGAAGATTTAATTGTCTCTAATTTAGGTTGCATTAAAAAGATTACTATCACTAATACATTAATGCATGTTTCCTTGTCAGTTTTTAGGTTTATATAGTGATTGTCTGAAATATAGCCAGCTAAATAAATATTAAAGTTTAGTAAAAAGCTTCTTTAGAGAGAAGGAAGGAGGGCTTGCAGATAAAGGTTAAAATAAGCTAAAGTTAAAAATAATTGAAGTATTTTTATGGAAAGATGGATAAATATGTGATTCTAAAAGAGCCCAGGCATTTGATTCAGGTGGTCTAGATTAGAATCTTAGTTTTATTCACCTGCTATCTGGAAAAACAGCTTATTTTAAAAGCTTAGATACTTCCTACATAAAATGAAAATTCTAATAGTAATTGGAGTTTCTATGGATCTAATAAATATTACACATAAAGCATGTATTTCAGTAATAGCTTACGAAGATCTCCCTATGTTTAAAAATAAGGCAAATAACTTTATAGTGAATGAAAATATTAATTTTGGAGATTGGTAGGGATATGATGTACCTAAATTTACAATTTTTATCTCTCTTGTGAGTTCCAAAAATTTGTATTCAACTACCTAGTTGTCCTTCATGTATCTTAGAACTGCATTTATTATCTTTCCTCTAAAATCTGCTTCACTTTTTAACCATTTTTGGTAATGTTTCTGACAATGTTTCACCTAATTTTACAATGTAGCAACTTGCAGTCATCATGGACCCTACATCTACCCATTCAACATCTAATTCGTCACTAAGTTTTGTTAAATCTACCTCCTTAAACTGTATTTAATGCATTTCCTTCTTATTCACTCAAAAATAGCACTTTTTTTTCTTAATTGAACTTGTCTAGTTAATTACTATCCTTTATCTCTGTTTTTATAGTCTACATTGTTCTAGCTTTAAAAAATATGTAATCTGATTATATCATTCCTTTCTTTAAAACTTCTAATGTCATTCCTTCAATCACACCCTACTCCAACTGCCTAGAGGATAAAGTCCACACTCTTTAATTTGAATGAAAAAATAACTTGTGATTTGGCAATGGCTTACTTGTATTTGATAATCTATTAAATTCTTTATATGCATTATCTAAACTAAATGCTATCAGTGAGGAAAGATACAGTAAGGATATATATCATATACTAGTTATAGAATTATAGAAGTAGAGCCAGGTCAAGGATATGATTGACACTAAAATCTATACAAACAAAAAGATGCTGCAAAACTGACATCAGTCATACTCATCAGTGTGAAATCTTTTCTTAGCCATCTACACATAAGACATTGATAATCATGCTCTCTTTTATGTTATAACTATATCCAAACCTGTTTCTGTTATCTCAGGTATCACACAGAAATTCAATTGTGGTTTTTATGTGTGCAGTTTCCATTAGAATATAAACCAATAGTTTTATATTGGTCAAGGTTACAATTTTTGTTATCTTAACATATTGCCCAATGTATAGTGCTTATTAAATTTTATTTGAACTAATGACTGAATTAATGATACAGATTCTACCTCTATTTTGTATTCTAGTTAGTAGAAGCAAAAGAGACTGAAAGTATCATTAGTTCTGTCTATTACTTTTGCATTCAGAAAGCATTTTAGGAAGAAAATGTCATCTGAAATACATATTAGAGGATGATGATGAGATTTTGACTGGTGGAGATGGAATGAGAAAAGGAATTCAAAGCAAAAGGCCCAACTTAATAAGAGCTATTTTACCTGTTCTAATGGACAATTAACTATCTAATTCAATCGATATATTGCTTGCAAATGATCTTGCTCTCAGACTGATATTAACTATTTCGCTTAAAGATATGAGCAAGTGGCAGAAGTCAGAAGTAATTTTCTCGACATCAACCTGACAAGATGCTACC
Source organism: Eidolon dupreanum (assembly GCA_028627145.1). Classification (NCBI taxonomy): domain Eukaryota; kingdom Metazoa; phylum Chordata; class Mammalia; order Chiroptera; family Pteropodidae; genus Eidolon; species Eidolon dupreanum. The sequence continues at coordinate 57,686,127 of CM053513.1, forward strand.
CCATCAGATTCCCCACCCTACCTAGAACTAAAGAGCCTCCCAGAAAGTGCTCCTTCACTCTGTGTCCCTTTGTGTATCTGAGGCACAAATAATGCTTATACAAGACACATCTGAATACGTTCAATTTGTTTATGCCTATGGGCAGCTATTCTTTTGCACCTTTATGCATATGTATATATTTAAAGCATGTTCTTTTTTATTTTAATTAGTTTCAAGTATACAGTACATTGGTTAGACTTTTATATACTTTGTAAAACAATCACCCCAATTGCTCCCTCCCTCCCCGACCTTCCACCTAGTCAATATATTAATGCTAACTGCTTTCCCTATGTTGTGCTCCCCAACCCCATGACCATTCATCAGCTATTAATTTGTACTTCTTTAACCCTTCACCTCATTCTCCCCGCCCCCCCCCCCCCCGTCCATCACCAAATTGTCCACTATATTCATGAGTCTGTTTTTGATTAGTTTGTTCTTTTTATTCCTTAGATTTCACATCTAAGTGAAATCATACAGTGTTTATCTTCCTCAGACTTAAATACCTTCTAGATCCATTAAAGCAATATCTTTCTCCATTCCCTTCTTTTTCATATGTAGGGATCTTGTTTTCTTATCCTTTCAGCCACTCTATCTTTTGGTTGGAGCACTTAATTCTTTTCCATTTAAGGTACTTATTGATAAGAATGTAGTTGTTACTTACCACTCTTTATTCCTATTTTTGATACACGCTTTTTCTTCTTAAAGAAGACTCTCCGACATTTCCTGTAATGCTGGCTTGGTGGTGATAAACTCCTTGAGCTTATTTTTGTCTGGGAAGCTCTTTATCTGTCCTTCAACTCTAAACGATAGCTTTGTTGGATAAATTATTCTTGGTTGTGGATTCTGGGTCTTCATCCTGTCAAATATTTTTTGCTAAGCCCTTCTGTCCTGCATAGTTTCTTTTGAGAAATCAGCTGCCAGTCTTATGGGTTTTCCCTTATAAGTAACTATCTGTTTTTCTCTTGCTGCTTTTAATATTCTTTCTTTTTATTTAACCTTTTGCATCTTAATTATGATGTGTCTTGGTGTGGGCCTCTTTGGATCCCTGATTTTTGGAATTCTCTGAGCTTCCTGGGGTTTTATGTCCATTTCCTTCACTAGGTTAGGGAACTTTTCCATCATTATTTCTTCAAACGGTTGTTCAGTATCTTGATTTTCTTCAGTTATGCCGATCAGACAGATATTTGGACGTTTAATGGTGTCCCATATGCTCCTTAAATTATTTTTATACTCTTGGCATCTTATCTCTTGCCATTCTGATTGTGTATCTTTGGTTTTCCCATATTCTAGATAGAGCATTTGATCCTTTTCTTTATTCACTTTTTTTATTCCTTTGTCTATTCCATTTAATATACTTCTCATCTCAGATAATGTGTTCTTCATTTCAGACTGGTTCCCTTTTATAATTTTCATTTCCATGTTTATGTTTTTTTAGCTCTTTGTTGAAGTTCTCACTGAATTTATCTATACTTCGCAAAAATTCGTTGAGCATCTTTATAACCAGTGTTTTGAACTCTGCATCTGTTAGATTACTTGACTCCATTATATCTGGATCTCTGTTCTCTTCTCTCATATGGTTTCTGCTTGTCTTCCCATTTTGGCTGCCTTTTTGTATCTGCTTCTTTGTACTAAGCAAAGCTCCTAAGTCTCCCGGTCTTATTTATATGGATTTGTGAAGTAGGTGTCCAGTGGCACAGTCCTGAGAGAGGTCCAGCTGCAGGCCAAATTTAGCCCAAGTTTCTACCCCTTTAGGGCCACCTGTTAAAATTCAGCAAGCAATCCACAGATGTTGTGCTTATAGTTGTTTCAAAAGACCACACCAGAAACCAAGGCCAGCTGCCTCCAGTGTGAGTCTCAGTGCTGCTCAGCAAAGAGCACCTGACTTGCAGAGGATATATCTGGATATGACTTGGGTGGGGCTGCGAATTGGGGGAGGCGGGGTTTTAGGAAATCCTCTGGGCAGAGCAACCTCTGTTATCCAGTTTGATGATGTCAAGGCCATGAGGGAGCTGTGTCAGGCACACCGGTATGGGGGAGGGCTCAACAGGGAACAATGGATACTGCCAGCACTTCTCTACAGAATGAGTTTTGTCTTGGCCCTCACTCCGGCAGTGTCTCCCTGTAAGTCCCTGGTTCCCCCCTGCGCACAGCTGAATCAGCATTGGTGCTCAGAGCAAGCAGGTCCGTCACCACAAAAATTTGCTCATGGACATGCCCCCTTTAAGAGGCAGGCATCTGCCGCTGCTGCTGCCATAGCCTCGGTCTCACTCAGCTGCTTGGGGCCGGGCAGCCCCGCAACCTCACCACGTCCTACCTTCTGCTGTTGCAGGGTGATTTCTTGTATTTCTCCCTAGTTGTATGGCTTATTCATCTAGATCCCAGGCAATTTTTCCTTGCTGCTGCTCCTTGTTTCCATCACAACTTTGATTTGGTTGCCAAAGGGATGAACAGAGCCTCTATCATCTACGCCATTTTTTCCTCCCCCTAAAGTATGTTCTTTACATAAATCCTTAAAGCCACAACACCTATATATCATATCTGTGATTTTATATACATTATTATATCCTTCACAATAATTCTTCAGGTATATTTTATTTTTCCCATTTTTAAATAATAAGGAAATTTCTGTAGCAAGAGTTTCATTCTTATTATATATGTAGCTAAGCACTGTGATAGTTTAGTGATTCAAAATCATTTATTTCTTTCTTACACCAAAGCCTTTGCTTTTTCAAGTAAGCAACTGTACCTCTCAGCATGAGCAACGGTTTTGAGAGTCGGAAAGCACATTGTGTATTCAGAGAATCATTCACAAAGTAGACAATTTTGGACAAATTATAGATTCTCAGTGTTGTTTGTACATCAGCATCACCTGGGGAGGTTTTAAAACTTATGCTCAGATTTCACCACAAACTTCCATGACAAATAAGTTAAATCACGGTCTCTGAGAGATGAGTCCTCACATCAGATTTTTGTTTGTTTGTTTGCTTGTTTTTTAAGCTCCTGGGTGATTTTAACGTGCAGCCAATACTGAGAACCCCTGCACCAAAGTAAAGGGTACATGTACTGGTTCATCATAAATAGGGGACGCTGTTTAGAAAGTGAATATTAGAACCAGGTCTGTAGGACAGAATCCCAGCTGTCTCATTCAATAACTCTTTGATCTTAGGCTAATTATTAAACCTCTGTTTATTTGCCTGTTAAAGGGGAATAAACTAAATATGTAAAGTGCTTAGTATATGGAGTAAGTTTAATTAATGATAATTCTTACTATTTAAAAAGAAACAGCAAATAAATTTGAAAAATAATACTAAGACTAGATTGAGAAATATCTGCCTAAGTACAAGAGAGGATATTGTTTGCTATAAGTGCATTGATGGCAAAAACAAATTGGATTCGAGATATATTTTTTACCCAGGTGATTATGATTTAAAATTTTCTACTCACATATTCTTTGCAATAAGTAATTCTTGATATTAATAAAATATATTTTAATTGACATAAGCTTATAAATTTTCAACATCACAAAATTATGAGAAACCATAAAAGAGTGTCTAGTTTTGATAACATGAATAATAATGAGAATTAGGATGTGCTTTGTTTTATTAGGCATTAGCTGTCTTTCAGGTGATTGGAGTTTTAGATGCCTTACCTACTTGTTGCATAATACCATTTACATTCTTTTTTTAGACATTACTGGTCTTGAAATTATCTAGAAGTGACAAACAATGAAGGACTTTCTGTTTTACATAGCTAAACACTTTGACATTCAGTTCTCATTTGGTTCTCATCACAGTCCTTAGACATGAGAATGAAAAAACACTACGTGGTTTAATGGCTTTTAGGGAGAGGGCTATGACAAAAACCCTTTCCTTCTAACTCTTAATCTAATGCTTCTTTTATAACATGCACATGTATTTGCAATATGTTGAAAGTCTAGAAGCTAAGAAGTAATGTGTCATCTCAGGGATCAGAGCACCCATCTGAACTTGGTAACTAGATTATAGGAATTTGGAGGTGTTACTCTAATTTTTTGTGGGTCTAAGCTGAAAGTCAGAGAGTCAGTCAAGATAGTAGAAAATTAAAAATTCTCAAAGAATCAAACAGATTGAGCTGACTCAACCTAAGTCCAGATGGTTCAAGATACTAATGCCAGCAGAGAGTAAGGACATACCACTAAGCAACCTCTGATCTTCTTATGCAAGAATGCATCCTTTGTACTATAATTAATGTTTTAGAAAACAATAGTGTATACACAAATATTCAACACTATAATTCAGATCAAATTTTACTGAAAGTAATAGACATTAAAATTATACTTAATTATTTTATTATAAATAGTACATAACTCTTCTCCTATGTTAATCTAATATCAATTTAGATGGCTAAAATTTCAAATTAACAGGATAACCTAGATGCAATATTAAATCAATTTCTCTATGTATACACCAAAGATAAAATATCCAATTAAAAACAGCTATTCATTTATAGAAGGAGGCATACAGTAGTGTAAATTTGACTTAACTCACTTGTAAAGAAATGGACACATGCATGGCCAATTTGAAACTTATGTATGCTTCAAAAACAGCTATTTTAAAATTGATGCGTTTAAGTGGCTTAATCCAATAGAATCAAACCATATTTTTATTAAATTTGCTTTTTTAAAATTTAAAAGCTGTGATTACTCCTTGTAAATAATT